>QBTX01001210.1:0-22372 GCA_003063285.2 Arachis monticola
ATTTATGTAATGAATAATTGCGCATAAGCACTTCTATGTATTTAGGACTTCACAATTAACTCTGTTCTTAGTAGTTTCATTGCTCTGTCGGGTTAGCATATAAAGGATGGTCACAGGATGTAAACTAACCAGCGAGCTCATGACCCTGCATGAGGGATCAGGCATGTAAATCAAATTACTTGGTTACTGCATTTCTTTGTGTTTGTGATTGCTTACATTTTTGTACCTGTGGATTGTTATTATTTATATATTTCGTTCTTGTAGCTTGTTTTTTGTGATTACTATTCGTAACCTCATGAATGCGTAGACTTAAGCTGCGGATCCCTTAAGTTTTCTATGTAGTACCCTGCTAGGAACCGTAGAGCAACCCCATTTACTTCAGCAAAGGTTCCGTGTTCTTTTCCAGCTACCATCGAACACGACATAGCATGCGAATGACTTCATTTACTTTTCATCATAGCGTATCATGTTCCTTCAACTACCATTGATCTATGGCTAGTAGTAAGTAGTTAGTATAGTATAGTAGTAGAGTTAGTGTAAATAGTAAGTAGTCAGTAGTAGTAGTTGTAGATTTCTGTTGTTCCTTCAAGCTATCATCGATCTATGGCTAGTTGTAGTAGTAGCAGTAGCAGTCTTTGCCCTCGTGTTGTTTTAGGGGGCTAGTATCTTTTATAATTTTTTTTTTTTTTTTTTTTTTTTTTTATGATTTTTGAGGATTTTTAATGATTGATGGGGTTTGTTAATGTAAGTAATAGAGTTCATAAATACCTATATAAATAGCGAATCTATGTAATCTTTAGGGTGTATTAAACTTAGCCTACGGACAAGTATATTTATTCTATGCTTGTGTATAATTATATGCTGCATGTTTTGAATTACTTAACTTTTATATCTTATCTGGCTAACACAAGATTTCGATAAGCAATACATGCTCATATTTATACATTAATTAATATCTAGATTTAATCCTTAAGGGCCTTATAGTTTAACATGGGAAGTAGAAAAGATAATCAAGACATTTTATTGTTTCTTATTAAAATATAGTTTTCATAAAATGATAAGAATGTGAATTAAATAAATTTATATTTGTTAGAGAATAAACATTGGAGTGTGGTAACTTTTGACACTACTTATTCTGCATAACTCAATGTTTGCCACACAGATCTCTCTTCAATCCTGTAGGAAAAAGTGTTGGCTCAATTTAAAAAAATAAGTTTTTTTTTTTTTTTTTTTTTTTTTTTATTTTTTTAATACATTATAATAATACCTACAAGTTCTTTTCTAACATCATATTTAGGTTTTGAATTTGAGGATTTTATTTTGTTAGGCTGTCGTTATTAACAAGTTTCTAAAATTATTTATATTCCCAAGTTTAAGCCAAATTCAGTCCCACGCAATTCCGATCATTATAGAATTAGTATACGTCTTTCAATGTGTTTGCCTGACTTTGTTTAAAGTAAACCAGAAACTCAAATTTTGCAGTCCAACTTAGAATTCCATTAACTAATTTTTTCATTTTAAGTACGAAAACTTTAAAATTAGACGATAGCAACTACACTTGTTATAGTTGCCTTTAACCCCATATAATTTTGATCACTATCGAATTACTGATTCGCTTTTCTAATTTCGAATATCTTAGTTCAAAATCAAGTTTTTCAAGAACAGTTTTGAATGTTGTGTATTTGTGTAATTACGATTTGTAAACGAAGGTTTGTATTAAATTAAGTTTGCAAAAATTAATTTTTGATGAATTTTTTTTTTTTTTTTGTTTTGCTTTATTTGTTTGGTCAATTCTCATTTAAAATTGGTTTAATAACTAATCATATTTTGGATTTACATTATTTAACAATCACTTTTAGGATACAAAATTACAAAAAGTTGACATAAATTTAAGATAATATATTTTTATGGTTATCTTATAATGTTTTTAGATATTAAAATCAAATTTTAAATTTTTTTAGTACTCTCAATATTCTTTACTCCTAAGGATTAATAGAATCATAAACAAAGGTAAAAAAGAATATTCTTAGCAAAATAACAATAACAATCTAAAAAAATTTTATTAAACATTTTTTTTTTTTAAGTTTTAATAAAAAATAATAATATTTTATAGTAATAATATTAGGTTTTATTAAGAATAAATAATTAATAAAACAAATAACAACTATACTGAATTGAGACACATTTGGTAATAAAAACTTTTTTCCACGTAACAAAAGTGAACACATAGTAAAAACAATTTGTAACTTTTGTTAAACGGACTATCCGGGTGGGAAATGAAGAATAGAATACTCCTGCGTTTATAGGCTTAGTTTGGTAAATTTTTTACTTCTTCCAACAAAATAACTTATAAAAGTTTAACTTTTGAAGATGCTTTTTAAAAAATGGTAAGCATTTTCATGTTCTGTAAATCAAATAAAAAATAGCTTTCAATACAAGCAACATCAATTACGTTTGGTAAAATAGCTTTTAAATTTAAAAATACTTTATAATAGGACATAAATATAAGTATTAAGATTTGAAAATTTTAAAAACTCTTTCTTTGGTGTCGTTCGAAAGTACTTTTCCGTCTTTTAAAGAGGCTGTAAGCACAACGCAGCATAGGTCTTTTTGGCTTACGAAACACAAATGAGGAGCAGAGCTGACAAACACTCTTCCAAAAAGCTTTACCAGACCAATACTTTAGATCGATAACAAAGATACCAAGACCGTAAACAAATGAACGTTCAAGAAATTCAAATGCACTTCTCTCTTCTCCAAATAATTCTAAAAACCAAATTAAAAAAAAAAATTAAATTCTTTTATGTTTTTCAATCTTTCAGCAATCATCAAAATCAATATTCCCAACTATTTCGCAAATCAATTGTCACAGCCCCGTTTGCGATATACTCAAATAACCAATTCCAAACACAAAATAATTGTCACAAAACTTGCAATTCTGTTATTTAAACGATGGTGAGAGAACGAGGGTATGAGAGGGGGGAAACACTAGGAGGTAAGCTTTAGGGTTTTAGATCACGTGAAGAAAGGATTCTTAGGTTTGGAACAAAGAAGGGTATCATCGCTTGGAAAATGACTCTTTTTCGGTGTTTGTGAATAATCTACCGGAGGATATTTCGAGGAAGGAATTATTTCCGTTGTTTTGCTGGACTGGAAGAATTAACAACATCTTTATCTTTGTCGCAAACGTCAAGAATGCAGGGATCTCACTTTTTTGCATTCATAAACGATACACCAACAAAAAGGGGCGCTCGTTTGAAAAGCCTATTAGCAGAATATTGAACGTTCATGACCATTACGCATAAGTCAGTATATGTGGAGAAGCTAGATTTAGAAGACAGTTGCAGACAAGGGACCGTCTGATGCATGTGAACCCAAGACGTCAGAATGAGGAAGAGCCGGAGGAAAGTCATCGTGGGAAAGAGGTGGTTAATGCACAGGTTGTGGAAGGAACGACGATGGGTATGCAAGCGGTGGGCCATCAGGGAAGTGGGAGTACAAAAAGGATTGATATGCCTGTTGTGGAAGAGAAGTTAGAGTGGTTGATGAGGAGTTTGGTAGGGAGAACTTTGAAACCTTTGGACTTGCAGTCGTTGAAGAGAACAGTTTGCAAGAACTTGCCTCAGATAGTAGACGTAAGGGAGATAGGGGCTTCCAAGTGTTGTTGATTTGATTTTGTGTTTTTTTTTTTTGTTTTTGTTTTTACTTCAAATTGGATAATCTATATTTCAAAGTTCTTTCATATAGCTCTCAGATGGGATGAGTCTGAACCATGTGACACTCGGATAGTGTGGTTAGAGTGCTACGGGGTTCCTCTATATGTCTGGTCGCCTGAAACGTTTAAAGTAATAGCAGGACAATGGGGGGAAGTGCTTCAGTGTGCGGTGTCCATAGAAGCAGGTGCTTCATTTAGGGTGGGCAGGCTTCAAGTTGATACATGCATGTTCGACATTATTAGAGAATGGGTACATATTTCTATTGGAAACACTGGGTTTGATGTCTTTGTGAAGGAGGTGGGTTTGAAGGATTGTGGGATTGACAGTTTGGTCAAACTCCAAGCAGTCTATGCGGGGAATGAACTGGCTCCTGTGGTGGTGGCTTGCCCAAGATGGCGGCGCAGTGGGATGAGGCGGCTGACCTGATGGACGTTGAGGCTACGGTGGTCGAGGAGGGCAAGGATAGAATAGTAATTGAAGATGTGTTGTTAAATGATTCAAACGTTGATTATTCAAATTTCAAAAGTGATACGAAGGTAACAGATTCAGTTGGTAGTACTAAGGATACTGGCGCGGTGGATCCTAAGGGATTTTGTTGGGAGGAAGAGGTAGGGTCTGAATGAACGGTTACGCAAGCTTATGGTACCGGTGGGTGAGGGGTTATTGAAGGAAATGGTTAGGCAGTGAGTTTTGTGATGTCAAATGGCAGTTCCTTTTGGCAACCCACTTTGGTTGTTTTCTCTAAGGGGTGAGAGTTGGGCTTGGTTCCATGTGGCCCAACATCTGAACTGATGGAGGATGGGCTACGGGGTTAAGAAGGAGGGATGATGGGGGGTTTGGCTAAGGGTGGCCTGAGATGGGGTGCATAATGTTGGCTACACGGGTCCATAGGCATTACTCTTTTGAAGAACCGGGTCGGTCAGGGGGCAGACGGGTTGCAGCCACACCTCATGTCCGGTTGGGGGAAGGGCCTGTGTGTGGACTACGCGGTTGGCCAGGCTCCCCTGTTAGTGTTGACGATGGCATGAGACTAGAGGTGCCGTGCGAACAGGAACCTTCGGTGGTTGATTCTCGAGAAACTGTGGCTGATTTGAAGGTAACTAAGCTGAGTATGGGGGATGCTGTGGCGAGGGATCTGGGGCTGGTGAGGGTAGAGGGGGTGAGCCCCTTTGGTGGGGGCACAAAGATGAAGGGTTTTTTTGGATTCGGCAGGGCATGGATGCCCAATCTCGCATGTGGGAACTGCCCGGGGAACCTGGAACAGGGGAGAGGGACTGGGAAGCCGTTGGGAGCACACCAAAAAACTGTTGGGAACATACAAGGTATGGCTAATGCTGAGTAGGCCCTTGGTGAACGGTTGTAAGCCCGGAGAAGAGACAGATAGGCAGATGGGAGGATGAGGACAGATATCACAGAAAGAAACAGGTGAATCAGGAAAGTGAAGCAACTTGCGCATTGGCAGTGGAGTCTGGAGCTGTGTTGTACGATGAAGATGAGGATATTGTGGGTATTTTACACAGCTCAGAATGAAGAAATAGCAGTGAGGAGAAAGTTGGCGAAACAAAAAGAAAAGCGAGAATGAGTCGTCTAAAGACACAGACCAAGGTGCGTAAAAATGTGGTTAAATGATTGTGAGCTGCTGGAATATTAGGGCATTGAGGGGAGACGGGAAGCTAAGCATGGTGAAATCTTTTAAAGAAAATTCATAATTGAACATGTTAAGTTGCTCGAAACAAAAAGGCAAGGTGATTATGATGATATGATGTTGAGATTTTGGGGAAATAGTGCAGTTGGTTAGGAGTTTGTGGAGTCCATAGGGGCAGCTGGGGGCTTGGTTTTTGCTAATTTGGGAATGACAATTGATGTTTATAACGAGTAATTGTTATAAGGGTGAGAGGTGGTTATGCATTGAAGGAGTGTTTAACCAAGACCACTTTAATTGTGTTTCTGTTTGTTTATGCAGGCGCGCATGGGAGGGAGGAGAAGTGAGTGGTATGGGAGGAGTTGAGCTATATTGTGGACTTGTGTCAGGTTCTTTCTGTTTTTTTGGGAAAGCTTTAATGAGTTTTTCAAGTTGAAGAACGCAAAGGGGCGACTAGTTTGGTCGGGCATATCAGCAGAGAATTTAAGTGGTTGGGTACATGGACATGCAGTTGATGATTAGCCGAGCTTACTGATAGGTATTCAGTGGATTTTAGGGGGTCGATGTGTATTAGTAGTTCAGATTGATAAAGAGTGTTCGGTTAACTAGAATATGGTGGAAGAATTCCCTGATAGTCGGCTAAAGGGTGGACCTAGGGGATTGTCAGATCACTTGCTCAGGTCTGATTGTGGAAGATACATTAGAGATAGAGGGGGCCCCTCGAACCCTTCTTAGAAGTCTCGGATTTTCCCTAGTTGTAACCATGAGGAATTTTTTGAGATGGCAAATCTGAATGGAGATGAGCGTTTGGGGGAGCTGCAAATTACTTGCAAGCTGAAGGCCTTGACGGTACCTTTGTGGCAATGGCACAAGGATCACTTTGGCAACTTGGATAAGAGACTGATGAGGTTTGAGGACGAGATCAGAAAGCTTGACGAGCTGGTTAGTGATGGCATCTATGATGGTACGACGGAGGTAGAAGGAAGGCATTGGTGAGCTTTTGTGGGAAGTGGTATATGAGAAAGAAAATAACTTGGAGCAAAGTATCGATCCAACATACGCTAAGACATAAATAAAGAAATACCATATATTTTCATAATATTGCCTGCCAGAGCTGGCAACCATGGACTGAGAAGAAGGAATAACAGGATTGACGCTCTGATGATTCATGGTCGGCTTGTGCAGAATCAGGCGCGAATAAAAAGTTTGCAATTAGGGGTTTTACAAGGAATTGTATCATCAGGAATATGCTCCGAGGATTGGAATCAGAGATGGCTTGGGTGAAGCGGATTAGGGCGCTGACGCTAGAAGCATCTAAGGTGATGCCATCGCCTGAGGAAGTACGTGAGGCAGTATGGGATTGTAAATCTTCTAAGGCCTCGGGTAGCGATGGATACAACAAAATTTCATCAAGAAAATGATGGAAGGATAATTGGGTAGGAAGTTTTCACTACAGCGGTGAATGGGATTTTCCAAAGTGCTAAGCTACTAACGGATGTGAATGTCATCATACTTGGGTGGCGCTGGCTCCTAAATTTGTGGGGGCTAAAGAAATCAAGGAACTTTTGGCCGATTAGTATGGTGGGGTGTGTGTAAAAGGTGATCTCGAAGATATTGGTGAGAAGGATGAGAACAAATTATGCCGGGCTTGTGGGAAGAGACTCAGAGTAGTTGTGAGGGTAAGAAAAATTCATGAAGGGTAGCGGGCTTCTTAGCCTGTGAGACGGTTTTTCATTGGGCTCAAGACGCGGAAGAAGAAAGCGGCTATTATCAAGCTGGATTTTTAAAAAGCATATGAAAGCAGTCAAGGGGAGTTTTGTGGATATTGTGCTACAAAGAATGGGTTTTGGCCAAAGATGGAGGAGTTGGGTGAAGGAGTGTTTCAGTACGGCCACTATGTCATCCTGGTTAATGTTCACCATCTAAGCCGTATCAACATGGAGAAGCGGGCTAAGACAAGGAAGATCCTCTACTCGCCTTTTTCTGTTTAAATGCTTGTGGTCGATGTTTTGCATAGGATTTTGGGGGAAACTTTCCAGGAACGGCCTATTGATCCGCTTCTGGTTAGAAGAGATCATATTGAATTGTCCCATCTACAGTTCGCAGATGACATTATATTATTCTGCCTCTAGAGCAGCGACAATTGTGATTATCAAAGGTTGCCTGCGGACCCTTTGAGATGGATTCCGGGGCATGAGCATCAATTTGAAAGCTCAACATCTGATATTAGGAATTGTGATATCGAATGGGGTAAATTTGTGTCGGCATACGGGGTGTGATTGAGAGAATAATTTATACGTTTTTTTTTTTTTTGCTTTTTTTTAAATATGTTTTTTAGTAGAATCTAGTTATTATAAAAAGATGTTTTTTTCATTAGTTTTTATGTAAATTCACATTTCTGGACTTTTACTATGAGTTTTGTTGTTTTTCATGTGAAATTTCAGTGTATTTTTCTGGTGAAATTGAGGGCGTGGAGCAAAAATATGATTTCAGAGGTGACAAGGACTGTAGATGCTGTTGGATTCTGACTCCCTGCGATACAAAATGGATTTCCTCGGAGCCTACGAAGTCAAACATAGGACGCCTAAGTCTAATTGCGTTGGAAGTAAGCATCCAGGGCTTTCCAGCAATAATGATAATGTCCATACTTTTGCCAAGTTTAACATGAACGCAAACCTGGCGTTCAACGCGACTGCAGCCTCTGCCAATTCTGTCGTCCAGCGCCAGAACAAGTTTGCAAAGTGAAGTTACACGCCAACTGGCACAAAAGCCTGGCGGTTCAACATCCGCAAGAATCGATCCTCTCCATCGTGCAATAGACTTCAAGTTGTCAGCCCAAGCACACAAACCAAGTGGGCCCGAAAGTGATTTTTATCACCCTAATTACTTCATATCTTCTTAAACCTAGTAGCTAGTTTATTATAAATAGGACCTTTTACTAATTGTATTAGACATCTTTGAATCTTTGATCTTTGAAC
The DNA here is from genome assembly GCA_003063285.2 of Arachis monticola. NCBI lineage: Eukaryota > Viridiplantae > Streptophyta > Magnoliopsida > Fabales > Fabaceae > Arachis > Arachis monticola. The sequence goes on from QBTX01001210.1 coordinate 8,337, forward strand.
TCCTGGATTGTATTCCTGATCCTTTGATCCCGTTTTAGGGGGCTGGCCATTCGGCCACATGCCATGGACCTCTCACTATGAGTATTTTCACTGGTAGAGTTTTGCACTCCATAGATTAAGGTGTGGAGCTCTGCTTTCCTCAAGATTCAATGCAAGTATACTGTTGTCTATTCAATTCATATCTTATTTTGCGTCTATAGATATTCATTCGCCAGCTAGTAACCTGAATGTCCCGATGTACGTGCAATGCCATCATCACTCCCTCATGAACGCTAAGGCTCTGACAAAACCACTTCCGTTCTACATTAGATTGAACGATGAAGTATCTCTTAGACTCCTTAATCAGAATCTTCGTGGTATAAGCCTGATTGATGGAGGACATTCATGAAAGAGTCCGGAAAGTCTAAACACTTGTTACGTGTATTTCCGAGTAGCGATTTCGGGAGTTGAATGACTCGGAACCCTTGCACTGACTCTAGCAATCGGAGTGCCCCGTGTTGTACAGATGCAAAAAGCGATTAGTCTAAATTCTAAATATTCCATGTATGATCGAGACACCTCCAAGATGACTTATAGCCCCAGCGACAGGCGATCTGGACCATTGTTCACAGAGGGAATAAGGAAAATGCCACACCAACAGACAACGGCGCTGACTAGTAAACGGATGCCAGACGATTACCGTGCCATTGACAGACAGCATTTGGACCATTTTTCCTACGAAGCGATTGAAATCCATGCGTTGCACCGTGAGATTCCTTACATAAAGCCAGCCATAGAAGAAGCTACGAGACTGATTGGATGAAACCAGACGAAGCCGTAAAGCAGAGCGTCTAGAGGAATGAATGCATCTCCATAACGCTTATCATGAAATTACCATACCAACTCTGATTGTACATAAGTCATTTCTGAGTCCTTATTTTAGTCATAATTTCAGAAAACTCCATATCACTATTTTATATACGCGCCGACTGAATTTACAAGTGACCATAGCTTGCTTCATACCAACAATTCCGTCGGGATCGAGCTTACTCACTTGAGGTATTATTTGGACGACTTAGTGCACTTGCTGTTATATTATGCGAAGTTGTGAAGATATGTTTAGACCATTTTTCTGTGCATCCGTTTTTGGTTCCATCGCCAGGGAATCAATTTGAACATAATTACAACCTGGTAACATTTCGCATACTGGGGTGCAAGCAAGCTGTCTTACCTGTTAGATATCTTGGCATTTCTCTTGGAGCAAACTCGAGGCTTGTGAAGACTTGGAAACCAATCATAGTAAGTGATTGAGCGGATAATTTATAGCTTTTTGTCATTGGTTTTTACATAGTTTTAGTTTGATTTAAGCTGGTTTTTAGTATACTTTTATTAGTTTTTAATAAATTCAATTTTTGGAAATTTACTATGAGTTTTTGTGTATTTTTCTATGATTTCAGGTAATTTATGGCTGAAATTGAGGGGCCTGAGCAAAAATCAGATTCAGAGGTTGAAGAAGGACTGAGGATGCTGTTGGATATGACCTTCCTGCATTCAAATGAATTTTCTGGAGCTTACAGAACTCCAAATGGTGAGCTCTCAATTGCGTTGGAAAAGTAGACATCCATGGATTTCCAAAAATATATAATATCCCATACTTCCCGTTAAGATGACGGAACTGGCGTTCCACATCAGTTCCATGCCATTCTGGAGTTAACGTCAGAAACCGGTTGCAAAGTGGGGTTAAATGCCAAAAACACAGGGTTAAACTGCGCATCACTCCCAAAAGAGCCTCTACACATGTAAAGGTCAATGCTCAGACCAAACACACACAAAGTGAGCCCCAAAAGTCAGGATTTCTGCATCAATTCCTCATTTCTGTAAACCCTAGTAACTAGTGTATAAGTAGGACCTTTTTACTATTGTATTTACAATCTTTGGATTATCTTTGATTATATTTTGATTCTTTGATCAATGTTTAGTGGGGCTGGCTCTGCCATCTCCTGGACCTTTTTTCTTATGTATTTTCAACTGGTAGAGTTTCTACACACCATAGATTAAGGGTGGAGCTCTGCTGTTCCTCATGAATTAATTCAAAGTAGGTATTGGTTTTTCTAATTAAATTCAAAGCTTAATATCCTATTCTATAGATATTCATGTCGCACCAAGAACAGATGAACTGTGATGATTATCGTTGACTGCTCATGCACCAATTTTCACTATGAACGCGACAACGTCATAGATTTTTCGTTTCTAACATGAAGAATACGAATGATATATCTCTTAATGGTCAATAGATTAGGACCGAGTCGAGATATGTAGAAATCTGTGGTATAAGATTCAGTTTAGAACCCAATGGACGCCATTCAAGTCGAAAAGTCCTAAACCTTGTCTGTGGTATTCCGGGTAGGATTATCCTTTTTGGGTGGGAAAGGGGGGGAAAATTTTTGGGCCCCCTTTTTTTTGGGTAGGACGAGCTTCAAACTCGCGAGTGGTAGGCGTAGTGACACCGACCCGCAAAAAGGATACGTAAATCCATTCCAGTATGGATCGGACCCGACAGATGATTAGCCATGCAAGTGACAGCGCATTGGACATTTTCACAGAGAGGAATGGGATGTAAGCCATTAACAACGGTGATGCCCAACATAAGCTTGCATAGAAAGGAGTATGAAGGATTTGGAATGGGAAGACAGCAGGAAAGCAGAAGGTTCAGAGGAAAGAAGCATCTCTATACGCTTTATCTGAAAATTCTACAATTGATCTATAAGTATCTCTATCTTTATTTTACGTTTATTGTCCTTTTAATTATTATCATCTATAACATTGAATCCGCCTGACTCGAGATTACAAGGTGACATAGGCTGCTTCAAGCCGACAATCTCGTGGGATCGACCTTACTCACGTAAGGTTTTATTATGCTTGGATAACCCAGTGCACTTGATGAGGAACAGCAGAGCTCCACACCTTAATCTATGGTGTGTAGAAACTCTACCGTTAAAAATACATAAGAACAAGGTCCAGGCATGGCCGAGAGGCCAGCCCCCTAAACATGATCAAAGAATCAAAATATAATCCAAAGATAATCCAAAGATGTAAATACAATAGTAAAAAGTCCTACTTATACTAAACTAGTTACTAGGGTTTACAGAAATGAGTAATTGATGCAGAAATCCACTTTTGGGGCCCACTTGGTGTGTGCTTGGGATGAGCATTGATCTTTACATGTGTAGAGGCTTCTTTTGGAGTTGAACGCCAGTTTGTAACCTGTTTTTGGCATTTAACTCCACTTTGCAACCKGTTTCTGRCGTTTAACTCCAGAATGCAGCATGGAACTGGTGTTGAACGCCAGTTTGCGTCATCTAAACTCGGGCAAAGTATGGACTATTATATATTTCTAGAAAGCCCTGGATATCTACTTTCCAACGCAATTGAGAGCGCACCATTTGGAGTTCTGTAGCTCCAGAAAATTCATTTTGAATGCAGGAAGGTCATAATCCAACAGCATCTGCAGTCCTTCTTCAACCTCTGAATCTGATTTTTGCTCAGGTCCCTCAATTTCAGCCATAAATTACCTGAAATCATAGAAAAATACACAAACTCATAGTAAAGTCCAAAAATATGAATTTTATTTAAAAACTAATAAAAATATACTAAAAACTAGCTAAATCATACTAAATACTATGTAAAAACAATGCCAAAAAGCGTATAAATTATCCGCTCATCACTTATCTATGATTGGTTTCCAAGTCTTCACCAAGCGTGGATTATCTCCTAAAGAAACCCCGAGGTATCTAACAGGTAAGACAGCTTGCTTGCACCCTAGTATGCGAAATTGTTACTCAGGTTGTGAATTATTGTTCGAAATTGATTCCCTGGCGATGGAACCAAAAACGGATGCACAGAACCATGGTCTAAACATATCTTCACAACTTCGCATAAATAAACAGCAAGTGCACGATCGATTAAGTAATAACTCACTGTGAGAGGAAGTCTGATCACGGGATTGTGTGGGTAAGTATGAAGCAAGCTATTTCACTTTAAAATCTCAGTCAGGCGGATATAAAATATTTATGGAGTTTTCGAATATACTAAAATAAGATAAAATACTTATGTATAATCATTTTAGAATTTCAGTAAGCCAGAGATGCATTCATTCCTCTAACCTCTGCTTTCCTGTCTTCATCCAATCAGCTTACTCCTTTCTATGGCTGGCCTTATGTAAGGATTCACGGTCATGGCTACTTTCAATCCTCTCGGGAAAATGGTCAAATGCTCTGTCACAGCAAGGCTAATCATCTGGAGCATCACCTTGTCGTTGTTGCATCCTATTCCTCTGTGAAAATGGTCCAATGCGCTTCACTGCATGGCTAATCATCTTGGAGGTTCTCGATCATACTGGAATAAGAATTTACTATCCTTTTGCGTCTGTCACTACGCCCAGCACTCGCAAGTTTGAGTTCGTCACAGTCATTCAATCCAGAATCCTACTCGGAATACCACGGACAAGGTTTAGACTTTCCGGACTCTCAATGAATCCGCCATCAATCTAGCTTACACGAAGATTCTGATTAAAGATCTAAGAGATACTCATCAATCTAATGTAGAACGAAGTGGTTGTCAGGCACGCGTTCATAGGGAATGATGATGATTGTCACCATCACACATTAAACAAAAAGAATAAGAAGAAAAAAGATGAATTGAATAGAAAACAGTAGTACTTTGCATTAATCTTGAGGAACAGCAGAGCTCCACACTTCATCTATGGAGTGCAAACTCTACCGTTGAAAATACATAATGAAGGTCCAGCATGGCCGAATGGCCACCCCCTAAAACGTGATCAAGTATCAGAATACAATCCAGGATTCAAGATTCAAGATTCAAAGATGTCTAATACAATAGTAAAAGGTCCTATTTATAATAAACTAGCTACTAGGGTTTACAGAAAAAAGTACATTGATGCATAAATCACTTCGGGGCCCACTTGGTGTGTGCTTGGGCTAAGCTTAAGTCTACACGTGGAGAGGTCATTCTTGGAGTTGAACGCCAGCTTTGTGCCATTTGCGGACCCACTTGCAACTATTCTGGCGCTGGACGCTAGAATGGGTAGAGAGCTGCGTTGAACGCCAGTGCGCTCATCTAACTTGGGCAAAGTATGAGACTATATATATTTCGAAAGCCCTGGATGTCTACTTCCAACGCAATTAAAGCGCTCCATGTTGAGTTCTGTAGCTCCAGAAATCATTTTGAGTGCAGGGAGGTCAGAATCCAACAGCATAGCAGTCCTTCTTCAACCCTGAATCTGATTTTGCTCAAGTCCCTCAATTTCAAGCCAGAAAATACCTGAAATCACAGAAAAACACACAAACTCATAGTAATGTCCAGAAATGTGAATTTAACATAAAAACTAATGAAAACATCCCTAAAAGTAACTAGATTCTACTAAAAACATATTAAAAACAATGCCAAAAAGCGTATAAATTATCTACTCATCACACCCCAGTATGCCGGACACATAATTTACCCATTCATGATCACAATTCACTAATATCAGATTTGACTTTTCAAAATTGATGCTCATCCCCGACATCATCTCAAAGGTCCGCAGCAACCTTTTATAATTCACAATTGTCGCTGTCTCTAGAGGGCAGAACAGAATAGTATCATCTGCAAATTAGCGATGGGACAATTCAATATGATCTCTTCTAACCAGAAGCGGATCAATAGGCCGTTCCTGAAAGTTTCCCCCAACATCCTATGCAAAACATCGACCACAAGCATAAACAGAAAAGGCGAGAGAGGATCTCCTTGTCTTAGGCCCCTCTCCATGTTGAACGGCTTAGATGGTGAACCATTAACCAGGACTGACATAGTGGCCGTACTGAAACACTCCTTCACCCAACTCCTCCATCTTTGGCCAAAACCCATTCTTTGTAGCACAATATCCACAAAACTCCATCTGACTCTGTCATATGCTTTTTAAAAATCCAGCTTGATAATAGCCGCTTTCTTCTTCCGCGTCTTGAGCCAATGAACCGTCTCACAGGCTATGAGCGCACCGTCATGAATTTTTCTACCCTTCACAAACTTACTCTGAGTCTCTCCCACCAAGCCCGGCATAATTGTTCTCATCCTTCTCACCAATATCTTCGATATCACCTTATACACACACCCCACCATACTAATTGGCCGAAAGTCCTTGATCTCCTTAGCCCCCACAAATTTTGGAGCCAGCGTCACCCATATGATGACATTCACATCCGTTAGTAGCTTAGCACTTTGGAAAAATCCCATCACCGCTGTAGTGAACTCCTACCCAATATCCTCCCATCATTTCTTGATGAAATTTATGTTGTATCCATCGCTACCCGAGGCCTTAGAAGATTTACAATCCCATACTGCCTCCCTGATTTCCTCCACCGATGGCATAACCTCTAGAGCTTCAGCGTCAGCCCCCTCAATCCGCTTCACCAAGCCATCCCGAATACCAATCCTCGGAGCATATTCCTGATGATACAATTCCTTGTAAAACCCCCTAATTGCAACTTTTATTCGCGCCTGATTCTGCACAAGCCGACCATGAATCATCAGAGCGTCAATCCTGTTATTCCTTCTTCTAGCCGAGGCAATATTATGAAAATATATGGTATTCTTATTTATGTTCTTAGCATGTTGGGATCGATACATTTGCTTCCAGTGTATTTTCTTTCTCATATACCACTTCCCACAAAAGCTCACCAATGCCTTCCTTCTACCTCCGTCGTACCATCATAGATGCCATCACTAACCAGCTCGTCAAGCTTTCTGATCTCGTCCTCAAACCTCATCAGTCTCTTATCCAAGTTGCCAAAGTGATCCTTGTGCCATTGCCACAAAGGTACCGTCAAGGCCTTCAGCTTGCAAGTGAATTGAGCTTCCCCCAAGCTTCTCCATTCAGATTTGACCATTCTCAAAAAATCCTCATGTGTAAACTAGGAATCCAGACTTCTAAAAGGTCGAGGGCCCCCTCTATCTCTTGTATCTTCCACAATCAACGAGCAGTGATCTGACAATCCCCTAGGTCCACCCTTTAGCCGACTATCAGGGAATTCTTCCACCCATTCTATGTTAACCAACACTCTATCAATCTGACTACATGATCGACCCCTAAACCACGTGAACTTCCTATCAGTAAGCGGTAAGTCTATCAACTGCATGTCATGTACCCAACCCTTAAATTCTTCTGCTGATGCCGACAAACTAGTCACCCCTTTGCGTTCTTCAACTTGAAAAATCTCATTAAAGTCTCCCAAAAAACAGAAAGGAACCTGACACAAGTCCACAATATAGCTCAACTCCTCCCATACCACTCACTTCTCCTCCCTCCCATGCGCCCTGTATACCAAACAGAAAGCACAATTAAAGTTGGTCTTGGTTAACACTCCTTCAATGCATAACCACCTCTCACCCTTATAACAATTACTCGTTATAAACATCATGTCATCCCAAATTAGCAACAAGCCCCCAGCTGCCCCTATGGACTCCACAAACTCCTAACCAACTGCACTATTTCCCCAAATTCTAGCAACATCATATCTAGTAATCACCTCCCTTTTTGTTTCGAGCAAACTAACATGTTCAAATTATGATTTTTCTTTAAAGATTTCACCATGCTTAGCTTCCCGTCTCCCCTCAATGCCCTAATATTCCAGCAGCTCACAATCATTTAACCACATTTTTACGCACCTTGGTCTGTGTCTTTAGACGACTCATTCTCGCCTTTTCTCTTTGTTTCGCCAACTTTCTCCTCACTGCTATTTCTTCATTCTGAGCTTGTAAAATACCCACAATATCCTCATCTTCATCGTACAACACAGCTCCAGACTCCACTGCCAATGCGCAAGTTGCTTCACTTTCCTTCACCTGTTCTTCCTGTGATAATCTGTCCTCATCTCTCCCATTCTGCCTATCTGTCTCTGTCTCGGGCTTACCAACCGTCACCAAGGGTCCCTCACCATTAGCCATACCTTGTATGTTCCCAACAGTTTTTTGGTGTGCTCCCAACGGCTTCCCAGTCCCTCTCCCCTGTTCCAGGTTCCCCGGGCAGTTCCCACATGCGAGATTGGCATCCACTGCCCCTGCCGAATCCAAAAACCCCTTCATCTTTGTCCCACCAAAGGGGCTCACCCCCTCTACCCTCACCAGCCCCAGATCCCTCGCCACAGCATCCCCCATACTCAGCTTAGTTACCTTCAAATCAGCCACAGTTTCTCGAGAATCAACCACCGAAGGTTCCTGTTCGCACGGCACCTCTAGTCTCATGCCATCGTCAACACTAACAGGGGAGCCTGGCCAACCGCGTAGTCCACACACAGGCCCTTCCCCCAACCGGACATGAGGTGTGGCTGCAACCCGTCTGCCCCCTGACCGACCCGGTTCTTCAAAAGAGTAATGCCTATGGACCCGTGTAGCCAACATTATGCACCCCATCTCAGGCCACCCTTAGCCAAACCCCCCATCATCCCTCCTTCTTAACCCCGTAGCCCATCCTCCATCAGTTCAGATGTTGGGCCACATGGAACCAAGCCCAACTCTCACCCCTTAGAGAAACAACCCAAAGTTGGGTTGCAAAAGGACTGGCCCATTTGAACAAGACCACCTGGCCTAACATTTCCTTCAATAACCCCTCACCCACCGGTACCATAAGCTTGCGTAACCGTTCATTCAGACCCTACCTCTTCCTCCCAACAAAATCCCTTAGGATCCACCGCGCCAGTATCCTTAGTACTACCAACTGAATCTGTTACCTTCGTATCACTTTTGAAATTTGAATAATCAACGTTTGAATCATTTAACAACACATCTTCAATTACTATTCTATCCTTGCCCTCCTCGACCACCGTAGCCTCAACGTCCATCAGGTCAGCCGCCTCATCCCACTGCGCCGCCATCTTGGGCAAGCCACCACCACAGGAGCCAGGGATTTCATTCCCCGCATAGACTGCTTGGAGTTTGACCAAACTGTCAATCCCACAATCCTTCAAACCCACCTCCTTCACAAAGACATCAAACCCAGTGTTTCCAATAGAAATATGTACCCATTCTCTAATAATGTCGAACATGCATGTATCAACTTGAAGCCTGCCCACCCTAAATGAAGCACCTGCTTCTATGGACACCGCACACTGAAGCACTTCCCCCCATTGTCCTGCTATTACTTTAAACGTTTCAGGCGACCAGACATATAGAGGAACCCCGTAGCACTCTAACCACACTATCCGAGTGTCACATGGTTCAGACTCATCCCATCTGGAGACTCTATGAAAGAATTGAAATAGATTATCCAATTTGAATGTAAAAGCCTCATCTGCATGCTTCACCAAATCAAAAATCAACAACACTTTGGAAGCCCCTATCTCCCTTACGTCTACTATCTGAGGCAAGTTCTTGCAAACTGTTCTCTTCAACGACTGCAAGTCCAAAGGTTTCAAAGTTCTCCCTACCAAACTCCTCATCAACCACTCTAACTTCTCTTCCACAACAGGCATATCAATCCTTTTTGTACTCCCACTTCCCTGATGGCCCACCGCTTGCATACCCATCGTCGTTCCTTCCACAACCTGTGCATTAACCACCTCTTTCCCACGATGACTTTCCTCCGGCTCTTCCTCATTCTGACGTCTTGGGTTCACATGCATCAGACGGTCCCTTGTCTGCAACTGTCTTCTAAATCTAGCTTTGCCCACATATACTACCTTATCGCGTAATTTCATGCGGTTCATTTCTGCAATAGCTTTCAGAGCGCCCCTTTTTGTTGTGTATCGGATGAATGCAAAAAGGTAGATCCCTGCATCTTTACGTTTGCGACAAAGATAGATGTCGTTTATCCTTACCATCCAGCAAAACAAGTGAAATAATTCCTTCCTCGAAATATCCTCCGGTAGATTATTCACAAACACCGAAAAAGAGTCATTTTCCAAGCGATGATATTCTTCTCTATTCCAAACCCTAAGATCTTTTTCACGTGGATCTAAAACCCTAAAGCTTACCTCCTAGTGTTTCCCCCCTCTCATACCCTCGTTCTCTCACCATCGTTAAATACAAAATAGTTTTGTGAAATTATTTGATGTTGAATTGGTTATTTGATATATCGCAACGGCTGTGAAATTGATTTGCAAATAGTTGGAATTGATTTTGATGATTGCTGAAAGATTGAAAACTAAAAGATTTAACGTGTGTTTGGCAAACGCGTTGGAGAAGAGAGAAGTGCATTTGAATTTCTTGAACGCTTCATTTGTACGTTTGGTATCTTTGTATCATCTAAGGTTTGGTCTGGTAAAGCTTTTTGAAGAGGTGTTTGTGCTCTCTCCTCATTTTGTGTTTAGTAAATCAAAAAGACTATGTGCTTGTGCTTACAGCTCTTAAAAGATCGGAGTACTTTTGAAAGCACCGAAGATAGAGTTTTTAAAATTTTCAAATTTAATACTTATATTTATGTCTATTATAGTATTTTTAAATTTTAAAAGCTATTTTACCAAACGTAATTGATGTTGCTTGTGTTTATTGAAAGCTATTTTTTATTTGATTTACCAAACATAAATGCTACCATTTTTAAAAAGCCATCTTTCAAAAGTTAACTTTTATAAGTTATTTTTGAAAAGTAAAAAATTTACCAAACTAAGCCTATAAACGCAGAAGTGATTCTATTCTTCATCCCACGTTTAACAAAAGTTACAAATTGTTACTATTCTGTTCACTTTTTGTTGGACTGAAAAAAGATTTTTATGTACCAATTGTGTCCTTCATTATTCATATAGTTGTTATTTGTTTTATAATATTTTTCTCCAATACTCTTTCATGCATATTATTATTTTTTATAAAACTTATTATTTTTTGTTTATATAAATTTTTTTAATTGTTATTGTTATTTTTTTGTATAGAATATTTTTTTACTTTGTATTATGATTCTATTAATCCTATTAGAGTAAAGAATACTGAGAGTACTAAAAAAATTAAAATTGATTTAGATATCTAAAATAACATTATAAGATAACATAAAATAATTATTTAAATTTATGTCACTTTTTGTAATTTTTTATCTAAAAGTGATTTTAAATAATGTAATCCAAACAATATTTAGTTTACTATAATCCATTTTAAATGAGAATTACCAAACATAAATTACGTTAATACCAACTCACTTTCGATCAAAATTAATTTTGCAAACTTAATTTAATACAAACCTTCGTTTACAAATCGTAATCCAAACACACATTAAACTGTTCTTGAAAACTTGATTTTTGAACTAAGATAGTAACTTTAAAAGCGAACCAGTAATTCGATAGTGATCAAAATTATATGGGGTTAAAGGCAACTATAACAAGTGTAGTTGCTATGGTCTAATTTTAAAAGTTTCGTATTAAATGAAAAATTAGTTATGAATTTTTAAAGTTGGACTGCAAAATTTGAGTTTCTGGTTTACTTTAAACAAAGTCAGCAACATTGAAAGACTATACTAATTCTATAATGATCGGAATTGCGTGGGACTGAATTTGGCTTAAACTTGGGAATATAAATAATTTTAGAAACTTGTTAATAACGACACCTAACAAAATAAATCCTCAAATTCAATAACTAAATATGATGTTAGTAAAAGAACTTTGTAAGTGTATTATTATAATGATTCAAGAATCTTGAATAAACATACACACTTATTTTTAAATTGGCCAACACTTTTGTCCTCAGGATTGAAGAGAATCTGTGTGGCATACATTGAGTTATGCAAATAATAGTTGTCAAAAGTTACACACTCCAATGTTTTTCTATGACAAATATAAATTTTATAATTCACATGTATCATTGATGGAAAATATATTTTAATAAAAAAATAAAATGGTTGATTATCTTTTTTCTACTTCCAATGTAACTATAAGGCTTACCTTAAGGACTCTAAACTAGATATAATTAATGTATAAATATGAGCATGTATTGCTTATCGAAATCTTGTGTTAGCCAGATAAGATATAAGTTAAGTAATCAAAACATGCAGCATATAATTATACACAAGCATAGTAATAATATACTTGTCCGTAGGCTAAGTTTAATACACCCTAAAGATTACATAGATTGCTTATTTATATAGGTATTTATGAACTCTATTACTTACATTAACAAACCCCATCTCTATAAGAGCCATCCTAATCTGAGACCCGTCGAGCTTATATAAATATTTATAAAAGATACTAGCCCCCTAAAACAACACGAGGGCAAAGACTGCTACTGCTACTACTACAACTAGCCATAGATCGATGGTAGCTGAAGGAACACAAAATGCTACTACTACTACTACTACTACTACTATTACTACTACTACTACTACTACTACTACTACTACTACTACTACTACTAGCCATAGATCAATGGTAGTTGAAGGAACATGATACGCTATGATGAAGTAAATGGAGTCATTCTGGCATGCTAGTGGTGTCGATGGTAGCTGAAAGAACACGGAACCTTTGCTGAAGTAAATGGGGTTGCTCTACGGTTCCTAGCAGGGTACTACATAGAAAACTTAAGGGATCCGCAGCTTAAGTCTACGCATTCATGAGGTTACGATAGTAATTCACAAAAACAAGTACAAGAACAAATATATAACATAATAACAATCACAGGTACAAGTAAGCAATCACAAACACAAAGAAATGCAGTAACCAAGTATGATACATGCCTGATCCTATGCAGGTCATGAGCTCGCGGGTTAGTTTACATCCTACATCCTACAACCCGACATGACCTAGGAACTAGTCCTAAATACATTTTTTCAATTACATTAGTCTGTGCATATGTGTCGTGTGGTTAAAATACCCCCAGTTCATGATAACAGGAATCATCACAGAGTTTGACACCATGATTATGCCCTTAGTACTTTATAAGTTTTTTGTTTGTGCTTTTTTCATTAAATCTCTCTTCAGCTATCATTCTTACGTTTCATAAAGACATTTTTATCCTTATAGTTGTTAATTTACCACTTTACCCTTATAATTTATACAAAAGACCGTTTGACTCCTAATTATTTTATTGATTAACTCTTCTAAGTTTCGTACCAAGTCTTTTGCCAAAATAAATTTGGCGAATCAATTTCTTTATTATCTTAAAAATATTAAACAACCTCGAAATCATACAAACTTCATATCCATAGACCATCTTATACTAAGGTTTCTAGCAAGCTAATGACCATAATTTTCTAACTACTACACTCCAAAGGTGAGGGAAAATCGAGGCTTCCCTCACAGTAGAACAGTTGCCTGCACCTTATTTTAAGAAAATCATTAAAAATTTAATTTAATACTTTTAACCACCAAATTTGTGAGAGTCATATAGAAACACTCTTGTTTCAAACCCCACTAGTTTTAGATTCAATGCTACTACAAGGTAGGAGATATGCCTTTTGGAAGTTGAGTAAAAAGTCTAGCAAGTCTTGTTTTCTAGTTCAACAAACATAGCTGCTTCCAATTGGCATAACTCTCACCACACAATCTCAATTAACTTGAATTTGGGACATGAAACTCTTATCTCACCTAGAAACAATTGTGTATTAGTTTTACTCATTAACAATTCAGTTCTAGGAGTTACGAGCACTAAAAGTCACTACAACAAATGCTGAAATTTGATTTTCTTTGTTCTGGGCAGTGATTTTTAAAAATTTATATCTTCTAATCCTCAAATCTTAAAAATATAAAATATTAAGGTAATAAACTATATTGAATAAAATTTCAAATAAAATTAGTTTCACTTAAAAATTTAACCTGTAGAAGTTGTAGAAAAATGCACAATTTGCTACATTATTTCACACCCTTGTGTGGCTAACTTTCCAATGATATATTTTCATACTTTTCTCTTGGTGCACGAAATTGCGATCTTCAACAATGGCGCCAAAGGCTTGGTGCTCTCAAACGTGAATCACACTTTATCACAACTTTGCACAACTAACCAGCAAGTGCACTGGGTCGTCCAAGTAATAAACCTTACGTGAGTAAGGATCGATCCCACGAAGATTGTCGGCTTGAAGCAAGCTATGGTCA
>QBTX01001210.1:24268-47195 GCA_003063285.2 Arachis monticola
ACTGTTCAAGCATTCATTCAGAAAATAAAAAGTATTGTCACCACATCAAAATAATTAAACTAGTTTCAAGGATGAATTCGAAACCATGTACTTCTTGTTCTTTTGTTTTTAGAACAATTTTCAATTAAGAGAGGTGATGGATTCATAGGACATTCATAGCTTTAAGACATAGACACTTAAACACTAATGATCATATAGTAAAGACACAAACATAAAGCATAGTAAACAAAAAACAGGAAAATAAGAACAAGGAGATTAAGGAACGGGTCCACCTTAGTGAGGGTGACGTCTTCCTCTTCTTGAAGAACCAATGGTGCTCTTGAGCTCCTCTATGTCTCTTCCTTGTCTTTGTTGCTCCATCCCTAGTGATTTTGGTGCTCCTATCCTTAGTTGCTCCCAATAGTTGTGTGGAGGAAAATGTATCCCTTGAGGTATCTCAGGGATTTCTTGGTGAGGGAATTCCTCATGCTCTTGTTGACGTCCATGAGTGGGCTCTCTTGTTGTGCAGTCAAATGCTCTACCACTGAGCTATGGACCCTTGAGATGAATCTCTCCATCTCTCATGACTCGGAGGTGGAAGCTTTTGTCTTCCCTTTCCTCTTTCTAGAGGTTTCTCTGGCCTTAGGTGCCATAAATGATTATGGAAAAATAAAAAGCAATGCTTTTACCATACCAAACTTAAAAGGTTTGCTCGTCCCCGAGCAAAAGAAGAAAGGAAGTAGTAGAAGAAGAAGAAAATGGAGAGAGATGGAGGTGTGTGAATGGTTCGGCCACTGGGGGTTTAAGGTGGTTATGATGTGTGAAAAGGAAGGAGTGATGGTTTGAATTTGAGTGGGTGGGTATAAGTGGGTGTATGATGGTTTTGGAGGGAAATTGGAGATGATTGGTGGAGGTTATTTTGGGGAAGAATGTTGTGGAAAGGTGTGAAGAGGAGAGAAGAAGAGGTGGGGATCATGTGGGGTCCACAGATCCAGTGGGGCCAAGGACTTAACATTCCTGCTCCAATTAGGCGTGTAAAACGCCCTTGCTGTGCAATCCTGGCGTTTAACGCCAGACTGCTGCKTGTTTCTGGCGTTAAACGCCAGCTTGGTGCTTGTTTCTGGCGTTAAACGCCAGACAGATGCTTGTTTCTGGCGTTTAAATGCCAGAATACTCCTCCTCCAGGGTGTGCTATTTTTAATGCTGTTTTTCATTCTGTTTTTGATTTTTCAGTAGTTTTTGTGACTCACATGATCATCAACGCGGTAAATAAACCGAAATAAAATAAAAATAGATATAATTAAAATAACATTGGGTTGCCTCCCAACAAGGCTTCTTTAATGTCAGTAGCTTGACGGTGGCTCTCATGGAGCCTCACAGATAATCAGAGCAAGGTTGGAACCTCCCAACACCAAACTTAGAGTTTGAATGTGGGGTTACACCAAACTTAGAGTTTGGTTGTGGCTCCAACACCAAACTTAGAGTTTGACTGTGGGTGCTTTTGGTTGAACTCGGCAGTGAGAGAAGCTTTTCATGCTTCCTCTCCAATGTTAAAGAAGAAGATCCTTGAGTCTTAAACACAAGGTGTCTCTCATTCAGTTGAAGGACCAACTCTCCTCTGTCCACATCAATCACAACTCTTGCTGTGGCTAGGAAGGGTCTTCCAAGGATGATGGATTCATCCTCATCCTTCCCAGTGTCTAGGATTATGAAATCAGCAGGGATGTAAAGGCCTTCAACCTTTACTAACACCCTCTACTTGTCCATAAGCCTGTTTTCTTAAGTTGTCTGCTCTCTAATGAGACTCTGGAAACTTGCACCTCAAAGATCCCAAGTTTTCCATTACAGAGAGTGGCATTTAGTTTATTCCTGACCCCAGTCACACAGAGCCTTCTCCAAGGTCATGGTCCTATGTTACAGGGTATTAAGAATTTACCAGGATCCTGTTTCTTTGAGGTAATTTCTGCCTATCCAATACATTCAGTTCATTGGTGAGCAAGGGAGTTTCATCTTCCCAAGTCTATTACCAAATAATTTTGGCATTCAGCTTCATGATTGCACCAAGGTACTTAGCAACTTGCTCTTCAGTGACGTCTTCATTCTCTTCAGAAGAAGAATACTCATCAGAGCTCATGAAGGGTAGAAGGAGGTTCAATGGAATCTCTATGGTCTCTAGATGAGCCTCAGATTCTTTTGGTTTCTCAAAGGGAAACTTCTTATTGGTCACTGAGCGTCCCAGGAGGTCTTCCTCACTAGGATTCACGTCCTCCTCCTCCCTTGTAGGTTCGGCCATGATAGTCAAATCAATGGCCTTGCACTCTCTCTTTGGATTTTCTKCTGTATTGCTTGGGAGAGTACTAGGAGGAGTTTCAGTGACCCTTTTACTCAGCTGGCCCACTTTGCCTCCAAATTTCTAATGGAGGACCTTGTTTTATTCATGAAACTTAGAGTGGACTTAGATAGATCACTCTAGGGGAGAGTGGTTCGAGTTTCTTGGGAAGCAAGCAATAGAATTCAGGATCTCGAAGAGGTGTTTGCGAAATACTAGGCGGAGTTTTGCTTTGAATTAACTTTAATTTTACCGTGTGGTAAAATAATGAGCAGCTGGGATTTATTTTTAAATGAATAAATCAAGAATGAGTGATTAAGATTAATCACATGATACAATTACCAATGTAGGAATTACTTTTACCACTGATTCTGAGATTTTCGGGTGCTAACTTTTTTCCAGCGCACGCAAAACCGTCACTAAAAGTGAATTCTGATTCAAAAAGTCTCTAGTGAGAAAAATAGACCAATGAAAATGAGTTTTTTTTTTTGCTAGTCAAATTTGACTAAAGGGATTAATTACCCTCAAAAAGTCAATTTTAACTTATTTATTACTATTTTTCTATTTATTTTTGTTTTTTCTTTTCTTTTTTTTATAGTTGGACTTGTCTCAATAATTCTTTTTGGGCGTTGATCCTGGGTTTTAAGGAATAAGTCATAAAATAGCTGAAAAAGTCAGTTTACCAAAAATCAGATCCTCACATCCAATAAAATAATATTATACTTGATAGATTTGTCATTCATTTCGAGAGCTTTCTCAACTTTAATTCCAGTAAGATATCTAATGACATAAAAAATGGAGTAAAAAAATCGCAAAAACTTTGATATAAAAAGAATGCTAGCTAAATTACCATTTAATTAAAATATTTTATTATTAAAAAAATAAACTTCACAAATAAGTAAGTGAAATCAAATCCAAAAGAATTAAGAGTGTCAAAATTGACAAAGCTAAATATATGTGCAATAATTGACACTAAAAGTATGCGCTCATTGCCACGTTGGTCAAAATTGACCATAAACTCATGTTTTGTAGTCTTGAAGTTACTAACATTGAGCCAAACTTCAACATATGTGATATGATAGGTGACCTCTTCTCTCAACAAATGATGAATCGAGACACCAAATTCCTCCTAACTGAGACATATATCTTTTCCTCCAAGAATCTGTGAGTAACATAAAAGTGAGATAAAAAATTGTATATAAAAAATTTGAAAAAATATACAAATTAAATCTAATTAAGGAATTGGCTGAAAGCTTACATCTTCATGGAACTAAACCATCTCAATTGAATATCGTGGTGGAAAATTTTCATAGCTGGGTAGTCTACACAACCTTATCACATGTATACACACAAATTTTTGAAAACAAGGTTGATTTCATAAGTCTTGTGTACACCAACCAGAGCTGTACAAATCTGGATCCAATCCAAAAGATCCGCAGTATTTAACTGCATCTGATTTAAAATTTACAGATATGATTTGATTTACAAGAACATCAAATATGATAATATCTGATCTGAAGATAAATATGATTAGATCATAAATTTTAAATATGCATTTGTAGATCTTATCTATAGATCTAGATATCTACACAATATATATATATATATATTTGTTTGTTTGTGAAATTATGCAATTTTAGTATGTTTTGTTTAAGTGTTCTTTTATTCGGTTTAGGTTCTAATTTATATTGTATTTTTAGAAGTTATATTTTTCACCCTTCAAGGATTCTATCCAAATCAAATATCTCCCAAACCCTTCTCAACCTTTCAAATATCAAATAATTTATCAACATAAATATTCTTGACTTGTTATCTTTAATTATCTTTAAATTATTAATTTTTTAATCTTTAAGATAACAAACAAAGGTTCAAATCCTAATCCACCCAATAAAAAATTTCAAGCATTATTACTAATAAATTTTATTATTAGTGATATTTATTCATTTTTAACCCTTTCACAATTTCATTCACTTATTAAAAATATTCATAAATTATCAAAATTTAATTAATCAAACTTTAATAAAGAGAATCAAGCCATAAAACATTAATCAACTCTATGCACGTATTTGCTAAACTTTTAAAGAATTATAAATTTATAAAACAAACATCCCCTACCTCGATTAGTCAAAATTCGTAGAAATTAAAAAATTGAAAACCTCGTAGCAGCTGCATCATGATTCACAATCGAAGCATCCTCAGTTAGCGAAGAAGAATGGCGAGCAAAAGAAATAACCATAGATGTAGCAGTTCTGGGTAACAAACAGAATCAAACACGACAATGAAGGTAAAAAGGGACATTATACACGATTAGAATATAATTAGTAATGGAGTATTGCGGTAAATTAAAACAAAACCAAATAATCTCACCACAAAAGACAATGTAGGATGGTGCAATAGTAGCCCCGACAGCCACCTACAATAATAGTGGCGGCCGACCAACTCATGATGACAGAACGGCAACCACAACAACACCGTGCAATTCGTCGGCGATCATGGCAATGGCAGAGAACGCCTTTCTCTCTCCCATTCGCTCCCTTCTTCTATGCCTTGTTTGGCATCGATGGTAGCTTTAACAGGGACAGTGACGGTCTTGATGGTGACGGCTTGATGGTGACAAAGACAACCCCTACTCGCTCTTCTCTGTTGGATTCTCTCTCTGCAAACTCTTTCTCTCTCTTTAAAGTACCTCTCTCTGCACAATGTTTGGCGGTGGTTGGAAACTCCAATATAATCAACTCTGGGGGCGACAACGGCGATGGCTTGGCAATGACAGAAACGGTCCTTCCTTCCTTTATTGTGTCGCGTCTCTCTCTCTCTCTCTCTCCCCACACACACACACATATACCTTTGTTTTTATCTCTCTCTTTTTCGACTTCTCTCAACCACAGTGATGGCGGTGGCAATGACTCCCATCGACGCTATCTCTCCTTTCCCCTCTCCTTTCCTTTCATCTTCTTCCTTTTTCCTCTGTTTCCTCTCTATCATTTCTCTTTCTCTTTCTCTCTTTTGTGCGGGTGTGAGAGTGAGATAGTGAGAGTGTGTGTGAAGATGATGAATGCTCTCTCTCTCTCTCTCTCTCTCTCTCTCTCTCTCTCTCTCTCTCTCTCTCTCTCTCTCTCTCTCTCTCTCCACACACACATATACCTTTGTTTTTATCTCTCTCTTTTTCGACTTCTCTCAACCACGGTGATGGCGGTGGCAATGACTCCCATCGACGCTATCTCTCCTTTCCCCTCTCCTTTTCTTTCGTCTTCTTCCTCTTTCCTCTGTTTTCCTCTCGATCATTTCTCTTTCTCTTTCTCTCTTTTGTGCGGGGTGTGGGAGTGAGATAGCGAGAGTGTGTGTGAAGATGATGAATGCTGGATGAGATATGTGAAAAAATGTGTGTAGATAAAATTAGGGTTAGTGTTAAAAAAAGGAGTAAGGGTAAAATCGATATTTTGATAAAATTGAAAGGTAGGATAGTAATTGAAAACTAAATGTAATCTATTAAAATAACTTTATGAACACTATTTATTTATCAACTTATTAATTGATTTTAAATAAATACTCTAATTTAAAATTAGAGATAATCTAATTAGTTTTCTTTTAATTCATAAAATTAAACTAAAAATTCTAATTATTCAAATTAAATTATCCAATTCTATTTTATTTTTTAATTACTAAATCTTTAAATTTTAAAAAAGAAAATACCAAATTATCATAAAATTTATGAGTTCAAAATAATTTCGAACTCAAAGTATCATCAATTTGACTTAAATATTTTTAGTAAAATAATTTCTTGAATATAAAATCTTAAACAAATATAATAAATCATAAATAATTAATTATTTTAATTTTTAAATACTCAGTCTTACAACAAAACCACTCGCATTTAAACTTTTTTTTATTTTAAGCAAGTAGTACAAAAAATATTAAGTACGTAGTTTAAATGCTCGAAGTTCACTTATAAACCCATAAAAAATAAAAATGCACCACCTTTGTTTGCAAATTTATATTTTTTCAATTTAAATTTTTATCTATATTTTGTAAAGTTTTTAATTTATCATTAATATTAAATTCATCTTCTCTTTTAAGTATATTTATTTTGTGTTTATAGACTAACAAAAATAATCACAAATGAAAATTTAAAGGTCAATATCCTTAATTTCTTATATATTATATTTATTTTATTATATTAAAAAAATTGAAATTAAAATTTCCTTCCGCGGATGTACATCCTTATATATTATATTTATTTTTTTATTTAAAAAAATTCATGTATATGTAAATTTTTTTTAAGTGAATCAATAAACCCCACCGCCCCTTAAAAGGATTATTACTAAACCCTCGCAAAGAGAAGAGCGGAGCCGGCACTTGTTTTTCTCACAGCCACACAACATTTCGGAACCCTCTTCCTTTTTTCATTTCACTTTACAACATGGCCAAGCAGGGCAAGAAGCGCTTCTCCATCACCGCCGCTGGCGAGGAGTCCGGCGTCCTCTCAAGGGTGTCCCAGTCGCCGGCCGTACGTCGCACTAAGCAGGCTGCCTCGGATGCCGCCTTTGTTGCGAAGAAGCTCCTCCGCAGCACTGGCAAGGCCGCCTGGATCGCCGGAACCACGTTCTTGGTCCTTGTTGTGCCTCTCGTCGTCGCCATGGATCGCGAGCAGCAGATCAACGAGCTTGAGTCTCATCAGGCTAGCATCCTTGGAACCCCTCCTCCTGCACTTCAGAAATCTTAATAGATTCCGATGATTCTTGAAAGTTCCTCCGGTTGACAGGTTTTAGGGTTTGGTTTGTTTATTTATTTTCTAATTCTTGATTTGAATTTTTTATCTTATTGTTTTAGGGGTGTGTGTTTGATGCTGGAATCTGGATGTTTGGAACTTGGGTTTTGGTGTATGACTGTATGAGCATAATCCTGTTAACTAGTTAAATCGGAAATAGCATATTTGATGATATCAATATTTTATATGAAAAATGTAAAAGAGGTTCATTCTGTTTGTAGGTTCTTGTTATGTTGTTTATATGCAATGGATATTCCAGTGGAGGGGATTGAGGCTTTATTTTCTTTTGAAAAATAACGGAAAAAATTAGGAGAATTTTATTTTATTTATTTTAATTTTAAATGTTAATTTTAGTTTATGTGGAATTTGGTTGGGAATATCACTAGTGGTCTAGTGCCAAAGGAATTTGGTGTTTAAGATGAATTTGTGAACGTATTGAATGACTGTTGGATTTACATACCAACGGTAGTTTTAGTCAAAAGAATGGCTTCAAACATATGACTGTTCTGTGTTATTCTAGTTTGCATATGTTTTCCGCATAATTCCATCAGTGAGTATCTTTCTTGCCTAACTAAAAGCTCGGTGTGGGACTAAGATTCAGTTTGAATAAATAATTTAATTAAATTATTTTTTAAAAAATAATTTAAATAATAAATAGTTATATTAAAAGTAGTTTATAAATAAATTATTTTATATTTAAATTTGTAATTATAAAAATATTTATTTTATAGAAATGTGATAAAAAATAGTAGTATTATTAGAAAAGTCAACAAAGGATATTGAAGAACAAGATACATAGATGTACTACTTTTATCCTTTACAACATTCTTGATGTTGTCTCAATTATTATATCCCTATTAACCCTGCTCTCAATAATATTTCCAACAATCAGTGTAGCAATTTTAGATGCCGTTGGCAGATTATATGTCCTTGCATCAGTATTTTCTTTGATTATTAATTGTAACTTAACATCAGCGGAGCCATCAACTTAATATCTATTTCGGGCTGAACGAAATGCCTTTGCTAGGACATTATTTTCATCCATCATGACTTTTAAGGGGGAAATAATTTCAGTTTCTATCAATTCTGCACTAATGTTTGATCTGTTAATAAATAAATAATATATAAGAATTTCAATTTATTTGTTAAGTATCAAGAAGATTGCATGAAAATTTAACTCTTAATAATATATTACAATAAATTAACGTTTTAGATAAAGTTAGAAAATAGATGAATTACACGCGTGAGTCGAACAATTACCTAAATGATTTCATGCGGTTTGTAATCTCATTCTCAGTATCATAAATGTATAGTTGGGCAAAATTTTGGCTTCTCACTTTCTGGTGGAAGTAAACTGCCAATACGGTGATAATTTTGACCTCCAATGCGAAAGATAGGAAGTGTACCACCTTTGTTTATCGAATGGTCAACTCTTCCTACCGTAGAAGTGAATGCAAACATTCCATTGAAAGCCCTTATGTTTTTAAGGAAGTATTTGCTTTTTTCGTCCGTTCCACTATGTAATTCTTGTAGCGTTTGAGGTGGATGCTTCAAGAAAGGCAATTCAACCTTTTCTTCCATACAACATAAAGAAAATATAGGATTGGAGCTACCTCTTGACTTTTCCAAGCAATCATCTAGCCACATCAAGGTCTGACAGTATGGACATCAGTATATGGGATCTCCAAGATCCAATGTATCTAAATAATAATTACAATAGTTAATTGTCCAAAATTCAGGAGATTTAAAAATAAAAAAGAGAATACATCAATACCTTCTTCATCTATTAGTTTAAGACCATTGATGAACGGATATTTTATACACTTTTTGCCATCATTTTCATATAGTTTTTATTATGTTTTATTTAAGTTTTATCATATTTTCATAGGTTTTAGTGAAAAATTTATATTTTTGGATTCTACTTTGAGTTTGTGTGTTTTATGGTGATTTCAGGTATTTTCTGGCTGAAATTGAGGAGCTTGAGCAAAAGTTTGATTCAGAAGCAGAGAAAGGACTGCAGATGCTATCAGGATCTGACCTCCGTGCACTCGAAAGAGCTTTTTTGGAGTTACAGAAGTCTAAATGGCGCGCACTCAATGGCTATGGAAAGCTAACATTCAGGGATTTCCAGAAATATATAATATTCCATACTTTGTTTCGAAAATGAAGGCTCAAAACTGGCGTTCAACGCCAGACACCAGCCCCACTCCTGGCATCCAGTGCCCACAAGGGAGCAACTAGAGTTCAACGCCCAAAAGGGGGTCCCTAGCCAGCGTTCAACGCCCCTAAGGGACACTAGCATGTGGGAGACACTCAAGCTCAGCCCAAACACTCACCAAGTGGGCTCCAAAAGTGGATTTTCGCACTAATAGACTAGTTTATCATATTTCTTTAATCCTGAGTTACTAGATGATGACAAGTCATCTTAGCCTAGTTTCACTAGCCTTTTTCTTTGTTTTTATTAGATTTTATGCACTTTCTTGCATTCTAAGAAAGTAATTTGGATTAAAAATGCATGACTTCTTTGAATCAATCAACCACCATGTAAGTGATGTTAAATCATGAGGTTTAAGCTAAATTTAATTGAATTTTAATGATTTATAAACCTTGTGAATTTAGTGATACGTTTGATTGGTTGTTTGATATTGTAGGTGAAGAAAGAAGAAAAAGAGAACAAGCGTGGCATAAGAAACGTTCCAAAGGAAGCCACAGCGTGCCCTCAAGAAGAGAAAAGAATTCAAAAAATAAGATCTGAAGAAATGGAAGCTAAGTTGGAAAGTAACTGACATAAAGAAAGCAAGGAATGGCATAAAAGCTCAGTTAACTAAGGTGAGCTTTAATCGAGGGCTCTCAAAAAGTTAATTCAAAGATTGTAAATTCCATGAGTCGAAGCCACAAGATTCGAACAAGGACAAGGAGAAGGCAAGGAACGTTCCTCACAAAAGATTCAAGAAAAAGCCAAAATGACGATCCTCCATGGTTCGAACTTGGGAACACACCGCTACTCTTGCAGTAGGGAATTTGAGAATACAATAGCTAGAATGCTTCCTCCAGGACTTTGAACATTGGGTATTCTTTGAAACATATAGGAAGGAGTAGCCCCCACCAAAGCTCAAGGAAAATACAAGGAAAATAGCTTTAATTCTTCATCCAAGTTTCGAAACTGGCGTATTCTTAGGAAACTTAAAGGAGGAGTGCCCCCTCATCAAGGAAATTAAGTCTCCAATAGATTTCCTCCACTTCCTCCACCAAGTGTTGAACCTGGGACCTTGAGGCCACAAGCAAAGGCGCCTAACAGGAGGGAAAGCTAAGTTTGGAAATTCCAACACTTAGGCATTGCCTTCTCCCATCCTTCCCCACATTTTGGCGCACCAAGAAGGAAACCATGCGCATCATGACACGGGCAACACCAATTGGCCGCAACAAAGCGTCAAACACAAGGAAAGCTCAGTTGTTTTCCAAACTGAGCAATTGAGATCTTTCAACACTTTTTGGCACTACCAAGGAAGCGCCTTGCAACACCACACTCTGAACACGGAATAGAGCAATAGCTTGAAAGCCTATAGTTAAGATTTTCTCAACTGCTGCATATTCCCCTGGAGGTGCAAATTGGGAAGCCTACAGGAATTGGATGTAAAAATCCAATTTAATTCATTGTCTTCACAAATGCAAAAGCCCACCCAAAATTGCCAAAATCCAAGAATAGAAAGTGTATAAATAGGAAATAGTATTGATGTAGAAATGTAATAGAGCAAGTAACTTTTTTTTACTTTGAATTTTCTTTATTTATTTTTTTTTTTCTATTTTGAGTTTTTACTTTGATTGTCTGAGAACTTGGAAGGGGAATTGACTCTCTCTTTCCTTCTGGTTCTTGGTTTGAGCAACTCCTTTTATTTTCTTGCTTGGATCTTGGGTTGAAGAATTGAAGAAATTCTTGTAAGAATTTTGTTTCAAATCTACTTCTGAGATCTCTCTGTTTACTTTCTCTGCATAAATTAAATATTTAAATTATCTGTTTACTGATCTTCTTCTAACTCTTCTTTGCATTTTTATTCTTAATTTTCTTTTTCTTTTTTTTAGTTTCTTTGCAATTGTTGTTTGTGGATCAAGGAAGGATTTGAGATCTAGACTTGTTATCTAGTCTCTTCCACTCTGAGATCTCAATCTCTTTTACTCGTTGCTGCAAATTAGCACTGCCTTTTTGTCTTTATAATTCTCAAAGCACTTTTACATCTTCTGTTTGAGATCCATTCCAATTTAATGTCATCTTTTACTTTGCTGTGTTGATGCAATTTCAATTCTCTTGTTTTCATTCTTCTGCAATTCCAACTCCCAATCCCTTTTCAAATTCAGCAAACTTTACATTTCTTGCACTTACTAAGTTCAGTCCATTTAGCATTACTAGCAATCTAAGTTTCTGCAATTACTTAACTTGTTCTTTAAGATTAAGCAGATCTAATTTTCCTGCTCTTTGCATTTACTGCAAATTCACTACTTTCCCCTTTTACAATTCATGCAATTTAGTTTCTACAAACACAAACCACATCAACCAATACTTGATTCGCTTGACTAAATCAACCACTAAACTAAAATTGCTCATCCTTCAATCCCTGTGGGATCGGCCTCAACTCATGTGCAGTTATTATACTTGTGGACCCGGTAATCTGGCGCGGTGAGTTGGTTTGTTTGGAATCGTTTCCAACATCAAGTTTTTGGCGCCGTTGCGGTGAGTTAGATTGACAATGGATTAAGTGAGGTGGTGGCTAGATCAAGCATTTTCTTTATTTTTGTTCTCTGTTATGATTGAAACCAAGCGTGTTTTGAGTTTTTTGCCTCACTGAGAAGAATATTCATTATCTACGATATGAGTAAATGTCAATTTTCAATGGTCTTAGTGTTGTTTCCAAATTCAAATAATAAAAACTCATCTTAATGATAAAAAAAATGTTTTGATTATTTTACCATTTCACATAATTTACAAGAGGATGGAGAGTAATCAACAGAACTTACAGAATCCTGACACTCCATTCCATGGAGATTTGCTTCAAGACACAAAAGCAGAGAATCATATGAGGATACTTTCCACCACCCAAATAATTCAAGTCATTATTCCTAATGGTGCTGGGAGTATTCACCAAGGAATCAAAGCAGCATACCATCCTTCACCGTCCCATCATTCTCATACTTAAAAGTTCTTCAATACACTTGATATGGCCTCAACACGCAAAGGTTTCCTTCTCACAATCCATACAAGTCATCCCATCAATCACACAACTCATATCCACACCCCTCAACACACTTCACCACAACATTCACGTCATACAAAAATTTACTCTCGAACCTTCATCTCTTGAATAGCGTTGAGGATTCCACCGTCAATGGTCACAAGAACTCCTTAGAAAGCCAATGCCAAGCCATTAGAAATACATAGAAAACTTGTAGAAAGATACACACAAACCCCAATCCTGGAACAGAAGACCATCCTCAAGAAGATGAATGGGCCCTTAGAGAATACAAAGGGGCAACTTAGAAACCACAAAACAGTAAGGATGAAGACCAAATTTGTGTCAGTGAGGAAGTAGAAAAGGCAAGTATGAAGGAAGCCTTTGGTCAAGTAAAGATTCAATAGAAAAGTGATGGTTGTGGAGGCGTTTGAAACATGTGGCTTCAAGTATTCTCACAGAAGTTATTGAGGTATAGGAGAACCTGAAACTTCACTCCCAAAGGAATTAGTGGAAAAATCATGAAGAAGAAATGGAGAACAGATACTCAAGAGAAGTCACACTCCTGAATCGCATAGAGAATGCAAAGAAGGAAGAAGCCCAGTGGAACCTCCTGCAAGAAGCTCTTAATGAAAAAAGACTCCAACAACCACAACCACCAAAATGTAGACTCAAGGAAAGTGAAGGGCAACTTAACAAAAGCACCGAGAAGAGATTTGGTGACCAAGCTACAAAGGACAACATTCAAGAGAAAGTCAACTAAACAAATCCTTCCCCTGAACTAGCAGCAAGTCAATCAAGCTTATGCAAAAGGAGGCTTGCTGAGAGAGACTAAGAAAACAGGGGACATAGCTGAAACTTTCCCCCTTGGAGGTCATTCCTCTTAACCAAACTGGCAAGAAGAGGAAGAGAAGTGAACGAACAACATTCCAGAGCTGTAGCAAATAAAGAAGCGGCGCGGGGTTGTTGGGAAGCAACCCAACTGAGGTAAGTTTTCCCTCTTATAGCCGTATTTAATAAGAAGAGTTCATTAATTTTAATAAAGTTAAAACAAGAGAGTAGATTTGGTGGTTGCACACCAATTAATAAATTACAGGGGTGATATTTGGTATGCTTTAAGGCGTATTGGTGTATTTTTAAAAAAAAAATTTCGGAATATTAAGAACCATCTGCCCTCCACTGATCAGTAATCGCCCCAACCATCAGAGAAACTGCTTAACAAATTGTGCCTTGTTTGCTAGTTTTTAGTTGTTTTCTAAAGTTCAATGCGTTGTTTTCTTATGTCGCATTGAGTTTATTTCCTTAATAAATAGTACTTGATGTTTCATGATGTATTTATTGTGCTAACATGATAGAAGAGGGGCCAAGGAACTAAGTTTTGGTGTTCCCAACACCCAGGCTTAGGTTCACAGAATCACAAGCATAATCATGCTAACTACCTCTCAATGTGCTTGTGGGAACAAATGCAACTTTCAAGATCTTTTTGTAGGGCAGTCCATTCAAGTCTCTTGGAGGAAAAGGTTACACTCAATCATGGAACCGAGGAAAGGACATGGAACCCAACATATAATGATGACACAGATGAAACAAAAGAGAGGGCTTCCAGAAAGAGGTGTGTATTGTTCTCTGACTGATTCTAAGTTCCAAATATGTTAATTGAAAGTGCAATGAATGTCCCTGGTTGAATTATGTATCGTTTTCTAGAACTCATTTACTGCTGCGAGTTTTGTGTTGCTTTCATGCTGTTATAGAGCTTAAACTAGTGCGAGAGTGCTTGATTCACTTTCAATCTTACTTGATATTATATCTTTTCCTCAATAGCTCTGAATTAAGAAGAAAAATAATTCTTTTGTGAAATAGGAGAAAGAGTAAAAGTCTGGTATGATATGAGACAATAGGATTGAATGGGTTCTTTTGGTAGGTATGTGCTGGTTCTATGGTTGATTTATATATGGCTGAATAGCGGCGATGACTTTGTGATATGAACTTGAGTTTACATTTCATCGGAGACTTGACAAATGAAAGGGTCCAAAATAAAAGAAAAAAAAATGCAAAGAAAGAAGAAAAAGAATACACAAGGCTGGGCACCAATGGCTGCAAATTTGGATAAATGCCTGTGATGTTCTTGTACAAAGATAAGCTTGGATAACTAGGTTCCAAGGGGTGCTTCATCACCGGGAACTTGGGTTAACCAACTCGGGATTGCCAACCGAAAGTCCACATCAAGAGCTACTTTGAGACAAACGCATTTAGTACCCAAAAGGTGCTGGGACATCAATTTCTAAAGAAATAAAATAGAGGAATGAAACGAAAACCAAAGCGCTATTAAATGCCTGTGATGTGTGTGTGGCTAAAGGAGAGCTTTGAGCAAGTAACCCATAGCGGTGTTTCAACACCTAGCAACCTGAACCAAAACTGGGTCGGGAATGCATTGGCTGAAAGTTTACTCTAAAAAAGCTGCCTTACCCCACATAGCTAAGCCCTACGACAAGAAAGAAAAAAATAATCCCCAAGCAATAAACAAGTCTCATTTTTTGTGTAATTCAAGTAAGGATTCAAAGAAATGTTGATGTCTAGCCCCAGAATAAAAAAATTCCCTAAGAATACACGTGCGCAAAAAAACCAACCGTTTACCATATTCAATGTCTTCTAATAATAAGTGCTTATACTACCTTACCATGCTTCTAGTAATTTTCCTTATGTTATTCACTGCTTGCTTGGGGACCAAGCAAGGGTATTAATAGTTTGGTGTGTGTGATGACATAGTCATCGTACGCTCTACGTTTCACTAGCCTTTTTCTTTGTGTTTTTATCTAGATTTATGCACTTCTTGCCATTCTAAGGGAAAGTAATTGTGATTGAAAATGTCATGAACTTCTTTGAATCAATCAACCACCATGTAATTGATGTTAAATCATGAGGTTTAAGCTAAAATTTAATTTGAATTTTAATGATTTATACAACTCTTGGTGAATTTAGTGAATACTTTGATTGGGTTGTTTGATTACTTGTAGGGTCGAAGAAAGAAGATAAAGAACGAAAAAGCGTGGCATATAGAAACGTTCCAAAGGAAGCCAACAAGCACGCTACATCAAAAAAAGAGAAAAAAGAAACATGCAAGAAAAAAGAGAATGGAAAGACAGTAGGAAAAAAAAAGTTAATGAAGCACTAAAAGAAAGCAAAGAATGGCATAAAGCTCAGTTAACTAAGTGAGCTTTATCGAGGGCTCTCAAAATTATTAATTTCAAAGATGAAATTCCATGAGTGAAGCCACCAAGATTCGAACCAAGGACCAAGGAGAAGGCAAGGAAGCTCCTGCACACCAAAGAATTCCAAGAAGAAATAAGCCAAAATGCATCCCTCCATGGTTCGAACTTGGAACACACACGCTACTCCTTGCAAGGTGAATTTGACAAAAATAGCGTACGAATGCCTTCCCTCAGCATCCAGGATTAGAAACTTGGGTATTCTTTGAAACATAGGAAGGGAGTGCCACCTAGGATTGGCCAAGGAAAACAAGGAAAAATAGCTTTATTGCTTCCTCCAAGTTTTGAACTTGGGTATTCTTGGAAACTTAAGGAGGAGTGCCCACTCATCCAAGGAAATTAGCTCCAAAGATTTCCTCCACTTCCTCCACCAAGTGTTGAACCTGGGACCTTGAGGCCACAAGCAAAGGCGCTACAAGGGAAGCTAAGTTGGAAATTCCAACTTAGCATTGCTTCTCCCATCCTTCCCCACACTTTGGCGCACAAATTTTGCACACCAAGGGGGCTGTCTCGCGCACCTTGACACGGGCAGCACCAAATTGGCGCAACAAAAGCTCAACACAAAGGAAAGCTCAGTTGGTTTTTTCAACTGAGCATTGAACTTTCACACTTTGGCACACCAAGGAAGGCTTGCACACCACACTTGACACGGATAGAGCATGCTTGAAAGCTAAGTTAGATTTTCCAACTGAGCCTTTCCCCCTGAGGTGCAATTGGGCTAAGGAATTGGATTAAAAATCCAATTTAATTCATTTCTCTTCACCAAAATCAGCCACACCCAAATTCCAAAATCCACCAAGATAGAAAGTGTATAAATAGGAGTTTAGTTTGAATGTAAATTAGGGAGTAAGGGCTAACTTTTTTACTTTGAATTTTCCTTTTTAATTGTCATTTTCATTTTTGAGTTTTTAACTTTGAAATTCTCTGAGAACTTGGAAGGGGAATTGCCTCTCTCCTTCTTCTTGGTTCTTGCTTTGGCACTCTTTTATTTTTCTTGGCCTTTGTGAATTCTTGGGGTGAAGAATTGAAAGAAACTTCTGTTTCAATCTCACTTTGAGAATTCTATAACATTTTTAATATCAAAATAAAAATAATTAAATTTTAATTTCTGTTGTACTGGCATCTTCTTTAACTCTTTCTGCAATTTTAATTCTGCAATTTACTTTTCAGTTTTCTTTTGCAATTGTTGTTGTTGGATCAAGGAAGGATTTGAGATCTTGACTTGTTATCTAGTCTCTTCCCCCCTGAGATCTTCATCTCTTTTACTTTGCTGCAAATTAAGCACTGCCTTTCTGTCTTTATAAAATTTCTCAAAGCACTTTTTACTCTTCCTGTTTGAGATCCCATAATCCAATTTAATTTCCATCTTTAAACTTTGCTGTTTGATGCAATTTAATATTCTGCTTGTTTAATTTCTGCAATTCCAACTCCCAATCCCTTTTACAATTCAAGCAATTTCCATTTTCTTGCACTTTAAGATTCTAGTCATTTACATTTCTTGCAAATCTAAGTTTCCCTGGCAATTTAACTTTTACTTGTTCCTTTAACGATTCAGCACATTTTTACTTGTCCTGCTCTTATCATTTACTGCAATTCATCTCCCCCTTTTACAATTCATGCAATTTTGTTTCTGCAAAGCACAAACCACTCACCCAATACTTGATTCGCTTGACTAAATCAACCAAACTAAACTAAAATTGCTTCAATCCTTCAATCCCTGTGGGATGAACCTCACTCATTGTGAGTTATTAATTACATTGTCGCGACCCGGTATACTTGCCGTTGAGTTTTGTGTGGAATCGTTTCCACACATCAAAGTTTTTGGCGCGGCCGTTGCCGGTGGATTGATTAGATTGACAATGATTAAGGTGAGGTGGTAGGTCTAAATCAAGCATTTTCTTTATTTTTTGTTCCTCTGTTATAGATTGAAACCAAGGTGTTTTGAGTTTTTGCCTCACTAAGAAAAACTCATATCTGATATATCTGATATGAGTAATTTCAATTTTTCAATGGTGTTGTGTTTTCCAAAATTCAAATGGAGTTCAACTCATCTTATGAAAAAAAAATCTTTTAATGGGATGTTACCCACGCAATCACCAATTTCCAAATGATTGGCTGGGAATTATCACACGAAAATTACAAGAATCCTGAGCACTCCAATTCAGGGAGATTTGCTTCAGAGACACAAGATGTGCAAGAGAATCATATGGGATACTTCCCACTACCACCACAAAAAAATTCAAGTCAATTAAATTCTAATGGTGGCTGGAAGTATCACCAAGAAACTGCAAACTCTGAGCAGTCAAATCACATTAAAATATAAAATAAAAAGTTTTCATAATTGTTTTTTTTTTTTTTTTTTTTTCATCAAAATTTATACAAGTCATCCCATCAATCACACAACCCATTCCACACCCCTCAACACAACTTCAACCACAACACATTCACCCGTCAACAAAAAATTATTTTCAACCTTCATCTCTTGAATTAGAAGTTGAGGATTACCTTCAATGGTCCAAAAAACCCTTAGAAAAGCCTAATGCCTAAAGGCCCATTGAAATAGCATAGAAAAACTTGTAGAAAGATACACACAACCCCAATCCTGGAAAGAAAACCTCTTCAAGAAGATGAATGGGCCCTTAGAGCAAACAAAGAGGAACCTAGCACACCAATCAAACCAGTAAGGATGAAAAGGACCAAATTTGTGAGTGGGGAAGTGGAAAAGCAAGATGAGGAAGCCTTTGTGTCAAGTAAAATTTCAATAGAAAAGGAGGTTGTTGGAGGCGTTTGAACATGTGGCTTCATATTCACAAAAGCTAATTGAGGTGATAGAGGAACCTAAAAATTCATTCCCAAAGGAATATAGTGGAAGAATGCGCATGAAAGAAGCAAGTTGGAGAAAGTATACTCAAGAGAAGTCACATTCAACTGAAGCAGAGAAGTGCAAAGAGGAAAAGCCCATGGAACCTCCAATGCAAGAAGCTCTTAGAATGAAAGAATCAACTCCAACAACCACACAACCACCAAAACTTGGACTCAAGGAAGTGAAGGCAATTAACAAAAGCACAGAGAAGAGGATTGTGACCAAGTTAAAAGACAAACATTCAAAGAGAAGGTCACCTGGCAAACAATCCTTCCCCCTGAACTAGCACGCCAAGCTTCAATCAGCTTATGAATGTAACAAAAGGAGGCTTTGCCTGAGAAAGAGACTAAGAAAAAGGGGACAACAGCTGAAACTTCCCCCCTTGAGGTCATTCCTCTTAACCAACTGGAAGAAGAGGAAGAAGTAAGAACAAAAACATGTCAAGCTAGTGACAATAAAGAAGCGCTTGTTTGGGAGGCAACCCAACTTGAGGTAATTTTCTCTTCATAGCTTAATTTAATAAAGAGTTGAAAGTCTCTTAGAATTTTTAATATTAAAAAAAAAAATTAAGTTTGGTGTTGCCACACCAAAATATTAAGGGGTTAATGTTGGATGCTAAGTTTGGTGTTCCACCAACAAATTTCATTAAGAACACATTGCAACCCTTCAACAGCATGACTAATCACCAACTCCAAACCATCATAGAAACTGCTTAACAATTGTCCTTGGTTTCTAAGTTTTTAGTTGTTTTTCTATTCATAGTTTGTTTTCTAGTCCATAGTTTAACATTTCCTAATAAAAGTACTTGATGTTTCATGCATGTATTTATTTTGCTACACATATTAGAAGTGGCAAGGAACTAAGTTTTGGGTGTTCCCACACCAACCTAAGTTCAGAAAACCACAAGCATACATGCATGCTAATAATCTCTCAGTGCTTGGGGAACAAAGGGTCAACTTTCAAGATCTTTTGTAGGGAGTCATTCAATCTCTTGGAGGAAAAGGTACATCATCATGGACCAGAGGAAGGAAATGGAACCCAACAATAATGATGACACCAGAAATTGAAACAAATAGACTCCAGAGGTTGTAATTGTTTCTCTCTGACTGATTCTAGTTCAAATATGTAAATTGAAAGTGCAAATGTCCCCTGTTTTGATTTAGTTATTTTCTAGTACTCAATTACTGTCTGCGAGTTTGTTTGTTTCCATGCTGTTTTGGCTTGCTAGTCTAAGTGCTTGATTCACTTTCATCTTACTTGAATTATATGCTTTGTTCCTCATGCTTTGAATAAAAGAAAAATAACTGTGAATAGAGAAGAGTAAAAAGTCTGGTATGATATGAACAAAATAAGATTATGTGGTGGTATATGTGCTGGTTCATTGGTGACTTTTAATAAATATGGCTTAAATTGCTGGCATGACTTTGTGATATGAACCTGAGTTACATTTCAATGAGACCCTTGAAAAATGAAAAAAGGTCCCAAAATAAAAGAAAAAAAAAATGCAAAAAGAAAGCGAAGCAAAAAGAAATACACAAGGCTGGGCATCAATGGCTGCAAATTTGGATAAATGCCTGTGATGTTCTTGTGCAAAGATAAGCTTGGATAACTAGGTTCTCAGGGGTGCTTCATCACCCGGCAACTTGGTTAGCTAACCCGGGATTGCCAACGAAAAGTCCACCATCAAGAGCTATTTTGAGACAAAGCATTTAAGTAACCCAAGAGGGTGCTGGGACATCAATTTTAAAGAAATAAAATTAGAGATGAACAAAACCAAGCTTAATGCCTGTGATGTGTGTGTGCTAAGGAGAAGCTTAAGCAATCAGAGCCCATAGGGGTGGTTTCCAACACCTAGCAATCTTGAACAACTGGGGCGGGCAAATGTTGGCGAAAGCTTTAACTCCTAAAAAGCTGCCTTTACCACAATAAGCATTATAGCCTCAAGCCAAGAAGAAAAAAAAATCCCAAGGCAATAACAAGTTCTTCATTTTTTGTGTAATTCAAGTAAGGATCCAAAAGGAAATGTTTGATGTCTCAGCCCGCAGAAATAAAAAAATCCCCTAAGATACCATGCATAAAAACCCCGTTTACCAGTATTTAATGTCATCTAATAACGGCTTATACACTTAGTCTCTGCGTTCTAGTAATTTTCCTTATGTTTTACTGCTTGCTTGGTGACAAGCAAGGTTTAAGTCTGGTGTTGTGATGACAAGTCATCCTTGCCTAGCTTCAACTGAGCCTTTTTTCTTTGTTTAATTAGTGTTTTTTTTTTTTTTTTTTTTTTTTTTTTTTGTGTTTTGTTTGATTTGGATTAAAAATGCATGACTTCTTTAAATCAATCCAACCACCATGAAATTGAATGTTAAATCATGCAAGGTTTAGCTAAATTTATTGAATTTTTAAATTCGATTTATAAACCTTGTGAAATTTGTGAATAACTTTATCTTTTATTAAAATAAAAAAAAAAAAAAAGGTGAAGAAAAGAGAAAAAGAAGAAAAAGCGTGGCATAAGGAACATGTCCAAAGGAAGCAAGCAAGCGTGCTCAAAGAGAGAAAAGCAGTGTCAACAATCAAGGAAAAGAATGGAAGCTAAGTTGGAAAAGTTAACTGAGCACTAAAGAAAGCAAGGAAATGGCATAAAGCTCAGTTAACTAAGTGAGCTTTATCGAGGGCTCTCAAAAATTAATTCAAAAGATGAAATTCCATGAGTGAAGCCACCAAGATTCGACCAAGGACGCAAGGAGAGGCAAGGAACGTTCCTCACAAAAGAATTCAAGAAGAAATAGCCAAAATGCATCCTCCATGGTTCGAACTTGGAACCACAAGCTACTCCTTGCAGGGAATTTGAGAATAATAGCTAGAATGCTTCATCCAGGACTTGAACTTGGGTATTCTTTAAAACATAAGGAAGGAGTGCCAGCCAAGCTTGCAAGGAAATACAAGGAAAATTTTAGCTTTATTCTCTTCCTCCAAGTTTCGAACTTAGGTATCTTGGAAACTAATAAGGAGGAGTGCCTGCCCTTCATCCAAGGAAAATTAGGCTCCCAAAGATTTTCCACTTCCTCACCACAGTGTTGACCTGGGCACCCTTGGAAGGCCACAAGCAAAGGCGCTACAAGGGAAGCTAAGTTGGAAATTCCAACTTAGCATTGCTTCTCCCATCCTTCCCCACATTTTGGCGCACCAAGGGAAGGCTTGGCAGCATCATTCTGGTGTACAGGCATCACTCGTCAGCACCAGCAGCACGCATAAGCACCAAATTGGCGC
The DNA here is from genome assembly GCA_003063285.2 of Arachis monticola. Classification (NCBI taxonomy): domain Eukaryota; kingdom Viridiplantae; phylum Streptophyta; class Magnoliopsida; order Fabales; family Fabaceae; genus Arachis; species Arachis monticola. Next base: position 45,963 of record QBTX01001210.1, read on the forward strand.
AACAAAGCTCATTACAAGGAAAGCTCAGTTTGTTTCCCCAACTGAGCGCGATTGGAGACTTTCACACGTGTAGCTTTGGCACACCAAGAGAGGCTTTGCACACGCCACCACTTGAACATCTGGATTAGAGCAGTAGCTTGAATAAGCTAAGATCTGGATTTTCCAGACTGAGCTTGTCCCTCTGGAGGTGCAAATTTCGGACTAGGAATTGGAATTAAAAATCCAATTTAATTTTCATTTCTTCACCAACATCAAATAAGCCCCCCAAATTCCAAAATGCCAAAAGAATAGAAAGTGTATAAATAGCGAAGTTAGTCTGTGATGTAATAAAGTAGGAGAGCTACTTTTTTAACTTTGCCATAGTTTTTCCTTTTAATTGTCAGTTTTACATTTTTGAGTTTTTACTTTGAATTCTCTGAGAACTTGGAAGGGGACTTGGGAGGCCTCTCTCTTCTTCTTGGTTATTGCTTGAAATTCTCTCTTTTTCTTTTTATTTTCGTTGCTTTGGATCTTGGCTGAAGAATTGAAGAAACTTCTTTTCAATCTCACTTTGAGATCTCTTTGTTTACTTTCTCCTCTGGCAATAATTAAATTTTAAATTCTGTTTACCTTGGCATCTTCTTCTACTCTTCTGCAATTTAACTTCTGCAATGATTAACGCCGTTTTCCAGTTCTTTTGCAATTGTTCTTGTTGCATCAAGGAAGGATTTGAGTTCTAGACTTGTTATCTAGTCTCTTCACTCCTCGAAGATCTTCAATCTCTTTTACTTTGCTGCAAATTAAGCACTGCCTTTTTGTCTTTATATAAATGCTCTCAAAAAGCACTTTTCTCTTCGCTGTTTTTTTTTTTTTTTTTTAATTTTAATTCATCTTTTACTTTGCCCGGTTTTTGTTTGTGCAATTTAATTTCTGTCTTGTTTAATTTCCTGCAATTCAACTCCCATCCCTTTTACATTCAAGCAATTTAACATTTCTTGCACTTTAAGATATTCCAGTCAATTTCACATTTTCATTCACATCTAAAGTTCTTTGCATTTACCTTTGCTTGTTCTTTAAGATTCAGCGCTACATTTATTATCCTGCTACTTGCTCATTTACTTGCACATTTCAACCCATTCCCCTTTTACAATTCATGCCAATTGTAGTTTCCTGCAAAGCACAAACACTCCAACCAATCTGTGTATTCGCTTGGGACTAAATCACCCCACTAAAACTAAAATTGCTACAATCGCT
>QBTX01001211.1:0-47193 GCA_003063285.2 Arachis monticola
GTATTACTTGGACGACCCAGTGCACTTGCTGGTTAGTTACACGGAGTTGTGAACCATGGTCTTGGCATCATGTTTTTGGCGCCATTTCCAGGGAAAGAAAGAGCAATGAATTTTACATAATTAAAGTGTAATCACGATTCCACGTACCAATAATCTTTTGAACTTCTAGTTCACATTGCCCTAATCGAGGATCTAAATGCATCAAGGATGATGCATTCCAATTAAGTTCTTTTTTAGGAAGCTTATTCTCTTCCCCTAATGTTGGAAATTTTGATTCATCAAAATGACAATCTGCAAATCTGGCTTTAAATACATCTCCAGTTTGTATCTCAAAATACCTTACTATAGAGGGAGAATCATATCCAACATATATCCCCAATTTTCTTTGGGGTCCCATTTTGGTGCGAGAAGGTGGTGCAATGGGAACATATAGCGCACACCCGAATATTCTTAAATAGGAAACATTTGGCTGTTGGCCAAAAGCTAATTGTACGGGAGAGAACTGATGGTAACTTGTTGGCCTCAAATGAATGAGTGCTGCAACATGCGAAATAGCATGCCCCCAAGCCGAGGTTGGAAGATTTGTTCTCATAAGTAAGGGTCTAGCAATTAATTGGAGGCATTTAATAAGTGATTCTGCTAACCCATTTTGTCTGTGTACATGAGCTACTGGATGTTCAACGCTTATTCCGTTAGCCATATAATAAGCATCAAAAGTTTGGGAAGTAAATTCACCAGCATTATCAAGACGAATTGCTTTGAACGCTTTTAATCGAATAATTTGAGTAAGTAATCTCGCAAACTCTAGGTTGCGAGAAGACAATAAGCACACATGTGACCATCTTGAAGATACGTCTATTAGGACCATAAAATATCTAAAAGATCTACATGGTGGATGAATAGGTCCACATATATCGCCTTGAATCCTTTCTAGGAATTTAGGAGACTCAAATCCAATCTTTACTGGTGATGGCCTTAAAATTAGCTTTCCTTGAGAACATGCAGCACAACAAAATTCTCTAGATTTAAGAATCTTCTGGTTCTTTAGTGAATGTCCATGGGATGTGGTTGTTCTCGAATGACCCAATCGATCATGCCAAGTTATGTATTTATTTGGGCTAGTAAACTTCTGGTTTACAGTGGCATGTGATTCAATTGCACTAATTTTAGTATAATACAACCCAAATGAAAGTGAGGGTAACTTTTCTAATATAACCTTTTTATTTAAATCATGAGTTGTGATACATAAGTACTCATGATTTTCCTCATTCATTGTTTCAATATGATATCCATTTCGGTGAATATCTTTGAAGCTCAATAAGTTCCTTAGAGACTTAGTAGACAATAGTGCATTATTTATTATGAATTTTGTTCCTCTAGAAAATAAAATTATAGCTCTTCTGGAGCCTTCTATCACATTGCCTGAGCCAATAATAGTATTAACATATTCTTCTTTTGGCACAAGATGAGTAAAATATATATTACTTCTGAGAATAGTATGCAAACTTGCACTATCTGCAAGACAAACATCTTCACCATATGTCCTTGCCATTTTCTTCAAAGACAAATAATAACAAAATGAGCAGAAATATTTGCACAGTAAAACTATTTTCTTGATTGAAAATATTTTTCTAAAAAGTATAGTATATGCTAAAAATTTTATTATTATTATCTTGGCACATGCAGTAATTTTGAAATTCACAAATATTTTATTAAAGATTATTTATATACATCGTACTTGAAATTTAAATATATTGAAAATAAAACTTAACAATTCTTTTTTACATTATTTATTTACATGAGTACTTTAGCAAACCTACATATTAAACTTTTCTATCATTGATCAAATGACTAATATTTCCTTCAGGATCCTCAAAGAAATCAGATACATCATAATGAGTTGTGTAATTTTCAACAGCATTATTTGAAACGAAATTCGTCTCCTTTCCTTTGTCATCCTTTTTTCAAAGATGCTTGATAAAGATCGACTAGGTGCCTTGGGATACGACAGGTACACAACCAATGGCCCTTTCCCCCACAACGGAAATATTTATCCTCTGTTGATTTATTTTGCCCATTGTTTCTTTCTTTATCCCACTTCTGGTGAGATCATTTCTTGTGAGCATAATTTTTCTTGCTTCCATAATTTTTCTTGTTACCAAAACCTTGCCATTTACCTTTTTTGGGGTAATGATTTGCCGTATTTGATTCAGAAAATGGGGCGGCGCCAGTTGGGCATGCTTCATGATTTTTTAAGAGCAATTTATTGTTGCGTTCAGCAACAAGAAGGCAAGAAATTAGCCCAGAATATTTTTTAAATCCTTTTTCACGATACTGCTACTGCAGAAGCACATTCGAGGCATGGAAGGTCGATAAAATTTTCTCTAACATGTCATTATCAATTATCTTTTTTCCACATAATTTTATTCGTGATGTGATTCGAAACATTGCTGAATTATATTCATTTATGGATTTAAAATCCTGTAGACGCAACTGCATTCATTCATATCAGACTTGAGGAAGTATCACCGTCTTTTGATGATTATACCTTTCTTCAAGGTCTTTCCACAAATCTGCATGATCTTTTAATGTGAGATATTCATTTTTCAATCCTTCATCAAGATGACGACGAAGGAAGATCATGGCTTTGGCTTTATCTTTCTGAGATGCATTATTTTCAGCCTTAATGGTATCTCCAAGATCTATTGAATCAAGATAGATTTTAGCATCTAGTATCCATGATAAATAGTTGTTTCCAGATATATCAAGAGCATTAAATTCAAGATGAGAGAGTTTTGACATAATAAAAAATTTTTACCTGAGTCTTCCTAAAATTTGGTTAGAGTCTCGTGCTGATAACGTATTGTAAAATAAATAAATAAATAAGGAAGAGGTAATAAATATAAAATAAAGAAGTATAATTAGATAACAATATTCACCACAATTACTATCTCAATATAATAGAGATGATTAATATATTTACTAATATTAATATATATTGTAACTTAAGAACTCACAGAGAGAAATAGAAAGGAAAGAGAATTTTATGTGTTATTGCAGTGTTTATTGTCAGAGGCATAAGCCTCTATTTATACATGCATGAAGCTTTGACTTTACAAACTTCATTAATCACACAGTAAACATTCTTTCATTGAGAAACTGAGCCACCCGAATATTAATGGGCATCCAACTCAGCTCTCAATCTTATCACAACAAGGATGAATTAAAGAGTACATTTGTACTTTTTATTAGGTGTGAATTGTATAACGACTATAATAATTCAAAACTAATTAAATAGTTTTTTTATTTTACTAATTTTTTATTCAAAAATATTATTTATACATTAAAATAAGTTATTATGTATTTTTATATTTTTATACGTATAAAAGTCTAATACAAATTAGCCACTTATTTTATATGTTATGCAACTCCCATTCTCTTTCAGATCTCACCGCCTCCCTCAGACCCTCGCTTCCTCGGCCCCTTCTTCATTGACCACCATCATTCTTGTGTCACCGCCATGCTAGAGGTCGGACGGTTCACCGTTGACACTGGTCATTCCTGGTTTTTTGCCACTTCTCCTGGTCATTTTTGCTTTTTGGCCGCTTGCCGTCTCATTTTTTTCCATGCTGGACCGTCTCCTTCTTCACTTCTGTTCTGCTTCCCTTCAACTGCTAGTTTCGATTTTCTCACCTGGTTCCAGATCTAATTCACTGAGTTGCCTTGGTCCTTCCTTCTTTGTCGTCACTCCTCTTCCGTGGCAGGAGGTTCTGGCTTGTGAAGTTTCTCACTAGTCAATGGTCCACTACTATTTCTGCTTCTACCTGAGTATTGTAGTTTTCACTGGAGTTTTTTTACTTTTTTTTTCTATTTGAGTCTCTTCCCTCCAAATATCATTTCGTGCATTTCAACCATTTATTAGAGCATATCCAACGTGGTAATCCATGACAAATTCTCATTGTGGGCTTTAGACATCAGAATAGTTAAAACTTCAAAAGTAATGATAAATTAATAAGGTGAAAAAGGGTCTCCCTGTTTCAGTTCTCTCTGTGGAGTTGTTTCTTTTTTAGGCTCCCATTAATCTTAAATTTGTTATGAAACTTTTGACACATTTCATGATCTTTTTCATCCATTCCTTGTCGAATCCAAAGGCCTTCAATGTTTCTTCTAGGAAGTCTCACTCCATTCTGTCATAGGCTTTGTTCATGTCTAGCTTCACAGCCAAATATTGAGAGTTCTTCTTTTTCCCTTTTGTTGTCAGGGCATGTGTAAGACCCCGGATTTTTGGAATTATATTTGCAAAAGATGATATTTTCAGATATTTTTATATTATTTGGACAATTTCTTATTTATGATTTAAAGCTTTAGTAATTGAAAAATAATAAGAATTTTATATGCTTCAATTTGAATATTTAGATTTCGAACCTCATTTTATGAATAAAAAAAAATTTATTTGATTATCTCTAATTCTTGAATTAGAGTATTTATCTGAAAATAATTTGTAAGTTGATGAATAACTAGTATTTTTATATATAATTATTGTTTGATTAAATTGGTTTTTAAWTACTACATTACCCCTATTTTTATTAAAAATACACTAGCCCTAGCCTTTTTCCCCAAAACAAAACCTTAATCCCCAAACCCACACTCTCCTAACTCTAATTTCATTACACACCCGCACCCTTCCTCTTCTCCCAGCCGCCAAAAGCCCCTCCCTTCACAACACTGTTCTCACGTTCACTCATCAACACACACACACACACACACACACACACACACACACACACACACACACACACACACACACACACACACACACGAAACACTCACCCACGGAGAGGGAGAGAGCACGAGAGAGAGAGGGAGATGCCGAAAACCCTTTTAGTTGCTGTTTCATTATATATTGCTGAGATTTTTGCGGCGTTATTGCCATAGGGTTGAGTTCCAGTTATTGCATGTCACGATTAAAGTTGCTGCTGTTGCTGCAAAAGTAGTGTGGAGCTGTGGTTGCAGGCGGCTGTTGCTGTTGCGGGCTGGAAGAATAAGGGTCTTGATGTGTTTTGTGGCTGAGGGGTTTCGGCTTTTTGAGGTAGGTTTTTTTTTTAAAACTGTTTTATTAACGATAATTGTTACAAGTCGATATTGATACGAGAAATATAGTTTTATAATTACATGAGTCTTATAGATTAAACTGAGTTACTTTGGATGAATGTAATTGTTTGCCTAATTGATTTATTAATTGTTTGAGAAGGCTGGATATTCTAGTTTGTTGGTTGACTTTGTTGAATTGGATTTTGATTATGAGTACAATTGATTTGTGATTGACAAGGATGGTGGTTAATCACGCTTGCGTATTGATTTGACTTTTGTCTCTATTACTGTGACCATGTTTGATTGAAGTATGATTGTAAAGGCTTGCTGTTCTGATTATGATTAGGATTATTATTAAAATGAGACGAATATGACTGATTTTCTGGGGTTGTTGGGATGCCCACGATGAGGACGTAGATTTCATTCTATTCACGGATAGACAAGAGGAGGTTGAAGATTCCTTCTCTTTTTGCGATGGATGACAACAATAATTGTTGTGGGTAAGGAATTTCACAAAATATTTACGTTGCAAGTATAGCTCCAAACCAACAAACAACTCTCGCATCAAATTAATTTTTTTTTTTAGTTTTGTCACATGTACAGACCCCAATGAAAATTAACCAAAGTATTTAGGCTCCGGGTCGTCTCCCTAGGAAACAATGAAATGCTCAATTATTGGCTATGAAGGGGTAAGGGGGTTTTTTTGGTTCATAAGAGGGCAAGAAAGGTAAATTAGGCAAGTAATTAAAGAAAACAAGATAAAGAACTCTTAGCTAAGACTTAGGTAATTGAGATCATCATCCTTGTCAACAAACCAAATATTGATAATCATGAGAGGCTAACCTATTAAGTCTACTTCCCAAAAGCTTTAAGTACGTAACGTCTACTCCTAAGCTTTGAAGTACATCAAATAGGTTTGATCACATCAACCCGTAAGTCCCAACCTACCTACTAATTAACTTAGTAGTGGGTTAGCGTCAATGGATATCAAATTGATCACCAAGGGTTCTCAAATCACCAAATCTATTATACCCAATAACTCAAATGTACTCAATTTCCTTAGCTTAGACCAAGAGTCAACAAAACTACTCAAAAACTAAGGAAGACATTTCATTAAACACATAGAGTGCAATAAAAGTAAACATCATAAATTGCAAGAATAATAAAATCTACCAACTACTAATTGCAAGAAAAATAAAATCACAACTCCATTCATCAATAAAAAGAAACATCAACATCAAATTGCATTAAATGTAAATCAAATCCAACATGAGTTCATCATCACAAAAGGGGCATAAAAGAGAAATTAACATTACAACTAAGAGGATCAAGATGTAGAAATGAGACATTATAAGAGAAACAAGATGAGATCAAGTAATTGAACATGGATCTAAGACAATCTAACCTAATCCTAACCTAATTCTAGAGAGAAGAGGGAGCTTATCTAAGACAATCTAACCTAATCCTAACCTAATTCTAGAGAGAAGAGGGAGCTTCTCTCTCTAGAAAACTAACTAAAGGCTCATGTTGGCTAAACTAATTGCTCCCCCTTTGCTTGGACTTCAATTCTGTATGAAATACACTCAGAAACAAGTTGGATTTGGGCCTAGGCACTCAGAAATCGCCCCCAGCGTTTTGCTTTTAAGTGGGCCACGTGAGAGTATCGGCACGTACGCGCCATGTGCGCGTGCGCGTCGATTGGCAAATTCTTCATCTGCGCGGACGTGTCATGTACGCGTGCGCGTCTTTATGCGAAGCCACTTTTGCGCGTGCGCGCCTTGTACGCGTGCACGTCCATTGGTGCATTCCCAATCTTTGTTTCTTCATGCATTCTCCTCTTTTCATGCTTTTTTCCTCATTCCTTCCATCCAATGCTTTCCTTATGGACCTGAAATCACTCAACAAACACATCAAGGCATCAAGTAGAATTAAAGTGAATCAAAATCACCAATTTAAGGGCTAAAAAGCATGTTTTTACACTTAAGCACAATTCAAGGGAGAATTACAAAACCATGCTATTTCATTGAATAAATGTGGGAAAAGGTGGTAAAATCCCCTAAAATAAGCACATGATAAATCACAAAATCGGGGTTTATCAAATCTCCCCACACTTAAACTAAGCATGTCCTCATGCTAAAATCAAGAAGGAAGCAAAGGGTATTAACATTTATTCAATGCAAACTAACTAAATGCAATCTATCTACATGATGCAATAGCTTAGTAAAAATAAATCAAACTCCAAGAATACACATGCAAGTACAATGGCTAAGGTATTAGCAATCAAAGAAAACCACAATTGGATTGAATCATTGAAAAGGTTCACAAACTTGCAAGAAAAGATGATTATGGGTGGAAACATGTAATCGAGCGATCGAACCCTCGCCGGATGTGTATCCGCTCTAGGCACTCAAGTGTATGGGGTTGATTCACTCAATTCCTCCCCTAGTCATTCTTTCCAAGATTTGTTTTCATCTAACAATCAACAATTATTTTATGCATGCATACAAATATCATGAGGACTTCCCATAGGTTGTAACGGGGCTAGGGTCAAGGTAGGATGCATATGGTTAAATGAGCTTGAAATTTGAATCTTTGATTAACTTAAACTTCCCACCTAACCTATGACGACCTAAACAATTCTAAACAATCCTAGCTATCCATTCTTCACTTTTTTCAACAACACTCATGTATTCTTTTTGATCACCACACATATGCATTGAATTTATGAAACCTTAAACTTGGGACTTTTGTTCCTTTTTTCCAAAAATTATTATTTATTATTTTATTATTATTATTATATTATTATTATTATTATATTATTATTATTATAAATTTATTATTATTATTATTATTATATTATATTATTATTATTATTTTCATATTATATTATTATTATTATTATTATTAATTATTATTATTATTTATTATTATTATTATTATTTATTATTTATTATTATTATTTATTAATTATTATTATTATTATTATTAATTATTATTATTATTATTATATTATTATTATTATATTATTATTATTATTATTATTATTATTATTATTATTATTTATTATTATTATTAATTTATTATTATATTATTATTATTATTATATTATTTTTATTAATTATTTATTATTATTATTATTATTATTATTATTATTATTATTATTCATTATTATTATTATTATTATTATTATTATTATTATTATTATTATTATTATTATTATTATTATTATTATTATTTATTATTAATTATTATAATTATTATTATTATTATTATTATTATTATTATTTATTATTATTATTATTATTATTATTTTATTATTATTATTATTATTTATTATTATTATTATTATTATTTTATTATTATTATTTATTATTATTATTATTATTATTATTATTATTATTATTATATTATTATTATTATTATTATTATTATTATTATTATTAATTATTATTATTATTATTATTATTTTATATTATTAAATTATTATATTATTATTATTATTAATTATTATTATTATTATTATTATTATTATTATTATATTATTATTATTATTATTATTTTATTATTATTATTTTTATTATTATTATATTATTATTATTATTATTATTATTATTATTATTATTATTATTATTTATTATTATTAATTATTATTATTATTTTATATTTATTATATTTATATTATTAATTATTATTATTATTATTATTATTATTATTATTATTATTATTATTTATTATTATTTATTAATTATTATTATGTATTATTATTATTATTATTATTATTATTATTTTATTATTATTATTTTATTATTATTATTATTATTATTATTATTATTATTATTATTATTATTATTATTATTATTATTATTATTATTTATTATTATTATTATTATTATTATTATTATATTATTATTATTATTATTATTTTATTATTATTATTATTATTATTATTATTATTAATTATTAAATTATTATTATTATTAATTATTATTATTAATTATTATTTTAGCCTAAAAATATATACAAGAACATCAATGCATATGGTTTACACATGATTAATATATGAGTATGTACCCAATTTCTAAAGGTTTTCAACTAAAACACAAATACACTTTTATCTCTACCCAATGTACCCAACTTTCCCAAAATCAAGTAATAAACACTCTCACTAGTCTAAGCTAATCAAAGATCCAAACAAGGGGCATTTATTATTCTTCACTTAAGCTTGTAATGTGCTACAATTATGAACAAATGGGTTAAGCATAGGCTCAAGATTGGTTAACAATGGGAGATAAAAGGTAAGCTATTTGGGTAAGTGAGCTAATTGAACAATGGCCTCAATCATATAAATGCATGTATACACAAAATAATGGTCATAAAGAATCAAACAAATCAAGGATTACAATTATAGGAAGAGAATAATGCACACAAGAATGAAAATAAGTGGTCATGTATGATGTAACCACACAATTAGACTCAAATCTCACATGCTTGTGTTCTTAGCTCAAAACATGATCCACAAGTGTATAATTCAAGCAAGTTCTAAAAATTTTTTTTCAACCAATTGGGGTGGTGCCCTAAAAAATGAATTTCTTGAAAATTTTCATCATATTGACTAAGCTTATTCTAATACAATGGTGTGATTTAGAAAAATTTTAAAAAATTTTCCCTAGTTTACCCCTTTTTCAATCAAAGCACAATTCTTATATAAAAAGGGTTAACTAGATTTTTAACAATCCCAAAACATTTTCTGAATCACAATCAAAGCTAAGATGCAACTACCAAAATACAGGTATCTACAATATCCAATATGTACAGTAATCTCAAAATGATCTAAAACATAAAGTGCAAAATAGAATAGAGTAGCAGAAAATAGAAATAGATGTCTGAAAGTTCATCACCACATAAATGCAAACACTGGTCATGAATGGTGACCTCCCTACACTTTAGAATCAAGCATCGTCCTCGATGCTACTGCTGAAGCTCGGGATAGGGGCCAACAATCGCGCCGGGCTGTGGCTCAGGTACTGGCTGTGGGACTGGGATTGACTGTGGCTCTGGCTCTGGCTGTGGAGTGTCCTGCTGAACCTCAGTGGTGACCTGCGTCTCTGGAGGTGCATCCTGATGAGTCAGCTCCTCAGCCAGCTCCTCACCATGCTCCTCCTCCTGATCCTGCTCGTCGGAGGCGGGAGAGTCTGGGAGCGGCGGTAGCTCGATGCCCTGTGATACAAACACCTGGTCGATGCGGTCGAGACGTCGCATGACACGACGCTCGAGGCGCTCCATGAAGCGAAGCAGGTGCTGCACCAACAGATAAGTCGACTCAGGTGTTGGTGGTGGTGGTAAGGATGCTGCGGCTGCTGAAGTAGGGGGGGTCCTGCTGATGATGAGGGCTTAGCTGCCTCCTCTACTGCTCTAGCTCAAGAACGGCGTTTGGGTGGGGGCTTCTCGTGCACCCACCCACCCCATTGAATGGTAACCTCCTTCTCATCGTCATCTGGGGGTGGTGGTGTCACATCATCATCTGCCCATGGAACATCAGCCATCTCGATCATGCTGGTGACCAGTGTAGGAAAGGGCAGCAGACCACGGATATGCGCATGCCACATACTCTGTTTGATCAGCCAGGGAAAGTTCACCTCCTTCCCCTCCATCACACACCCAATCAGAACTAGCATATCCATCGAAATCTCTGAGAAGTGAGTGGTGGGGAAGACATAGTGGGAGAAGATATGCTGCCAGGTCTTAGCCTCCCTTGACAGATATGTGAAACGCATCTCCTTGGGCTTCTTGTTCCCAGAATCCATCACCCAAGGAGTGTCAGGTGTGACAATCACACGCTTAAGCGCCTCATAGTCAAAAGTCATGCAGTGGATGGCTACCTCTACCTGCTCATAGGCGCATGTGTCATCAGTACGGGGTTGGCAATGTAATGCCTCCCCAATAGCAGCCTCAGTGATCATAATCTCTCTACCCCGCAGCTGAACTGAATCAAGAGTGGCTCAGAAGAAGTTGCAATAAAATTCTCTCACCCATGAAGTATTCACCAAATCTCTGTCAACAAAATCCAATCCTAACTCCAGAATGCGGGTGTTAATGGCACGCCTCACATCATTGGGAAGGAGCAGTTTCTTCTCAATGTTTAGATTTTCTTCCGGAAGTCGGAGAAGCGGAGCTCACAGTAGAGGTTTGGGAATTTGGATGGGTCAGTGGGTGGCAACAGCTGATTTTCCTTATCCTCTTCATTCAAGGGGTTCTTAGCATAGTTTGCATAAGGAGAGGGGGTAGAGGTCTTAGAGCGCTTTCTCTTTTTGGAAGTAGTGGCTATAGCCTTTTCTTTGTCTGACATCCTGAAAACACAGAGATGATACAATATAAGCAGATATCCAAACAGATATAAAGCACTCAAAGCAAAGCATATTCATAAAGTGAAGAAAGAAAAGAGATTTCTTGGAATGCAAGCAACAAAATTCAGAATTCAAATCAAACTTCAAACCAAGAATTCAAACTACATTTACACATTACTTGTTCATCAAGCCTAGGAAACACCATATCCAAAGGAATGATCAGAAGAGTTAAGTTGAAACCCAAAAGAAGTTAGTTGGTTGAACAAGTTAGAGTTAGAAATTAGTTTGAAAATCAGTGATATGGTGGTTACCGGCTCAATTCAAAAGGGAATGTACAAAGTAGGAATATAAGCACATTCACAATCATGAAATGCATCAAGTCATTGATGATGAAATATGATATAGCCAGAAAACAACTAATGAGAAAACAAGCCATCAATCAATGCAAGGATCACTAGAGTTATATGAATTGGTGTTGGTGAAAGCAAAACCTTGAGAAACAAGTAAATTAAGCACATTTAACACCAATTATAACAATGCATACAAGTCACAAGGATTGAGATGAGATTTGAAAAATTCATGCACCATGTGACCAAGGGTAATTTGGGCATAGAGGAATTGAATCACAGTGGCCACATAGGTAGAAGAAATTATCAATCTTGTGAAAGCAAGCAAATTGGGCTTAACTTCAAATGAAAACTAAGTCTATGGTCAATTTGAAAGTTTACTCTACTATGCAATGTATATGAGTAAATTAACATTGCAAGCAAGTAAGGAATATAACAAGTATGACCAAAACTCGTAAACAGGTTCTTGAGGAAATTCCAAAACCATTTAGGCAACAACATTCTATTTGACACAGAAATCATCAAATAGAAGTTTGTTACACCCATCAAACAATGTCAATTCAAGTAATATGGTTAAGAAAAATCCGGCAGCATTTCAGTAGCAAATTGGCTGTTTTCCAAATTCAAACAGTCAAATCAGATTCCATATGAGTTCATCAACAATTAAAAACACAAAACCATATATATGAATTCATATGAATGTAACAAACAGCCAATAATTCAGCAGCAAAGCAATTGAACAGCACAAAGAATAGCAGCAGTTGCTTCATTCAGCATTCTTTTCACCAATCAATCACAAGTAAGCATCATTAAAATAATATGCAGCAGCATTAGCCAAACCAACATACAGCACAAGTAAAGCAATGAAACAGAGCAATTTTACACAGCAGCAAAAATTCAAACAAGCCTAAATCCACTACTCAGCCCAGATTCACTAACCACCTAATTACACTAAACTAACTAAACTAATCTAACTAAACTAAATTAACAACAAAAATTAATAAAAAAAAATAATAAAGGGGGCAGAACAGGGTGGGCAGAAACCTGGGAGACAGAGAAGAAGCAGAACGGGGAAGAAGGAGCAGAGGGCCAGCAAGGCGGTGTTGCCAGCGGCGATGCTCGCGCCGGCGACAATGGAGTCGCGGTTGCTTGATGGCGGTGGAGCAAAGGCGCTGAGAGAGAGAGAGAGAGAGAGAGAGAGAGAGAGAGAGAGAGAGAGAGAGAGAGAGAGAGAGAGAGAGAGAGGGTGGCGTGCGGCGACAGTAGCGGTGGTTTCAGGGGTGATGGTTGGCAATGGAGGGAGAAATGGAACATTGGAGATGAGAGGGGGGGTTTTGCGCGAATGCGCTAGGGCTTCGCGTCCTTGGTTAAATGGGATTTTTAAGTCCACGCGTGCGCGCACCGTGCGCGTCCGCGTGGGTGAGAAAATTAAGGATTGGCGCGGAAGCGCCATATGCGCTTGCGCGTAGATGGGAAAATTGGCGTTGGGCGTGAACGTGTATAGTGCGCGTCCGCGCGGGTAAGCTGGGTCAGAGGCACAAAAGAGGCCCAGAGTTGGCACAACTCTCGGATCCTTTGGCCTGGGGGATGTTAAAATGCATCGACACACGTGCGCACTGTGCGCGCTCGCGTGGATGGCGTGAGCTTATGAAATGGGCGCGGAAGCGCCATATGCGCCAATGCGTAGGTAAGGAAACACGAAGGTGCGCGGACACGTACGGCGTGCGTCCGCGTGGGTTGAGGCACAGAGTTGGCCCAAAAATGGCACAACTCTCTGGTCCTTAGCCCAGAGAACTTAAATCCGCAGCCGATGCGCGCTCGTACTATGCGCTTGCGCATGGCTTGGCTTTCTCTTTTTTTTTTTAAGAGCCTCAAAAAGAACTCAATATCCTCCTAATCTCCTCTAAGACTCTAAAACCAGCTAAGATGCAAAATCAAGCACATTTTGAAATATTGATGATTTTTCAAATAAATTGAAGAAACTTGCAATCCAAGCAAAAACTCAAATTCAGAGAATCATCCCTAATTAAAGCATAGAATTTATAAACACCTTAGCAAGCAAAACAAAATATACTAAGAAGTAAAGAAAGTATATACAATGGAACCCAATTCATTCATTCATTATATTCACAAGAGAATGAAAAGAGTTTACCATGGTGGGGTGTCTCCCACCAAGCACTTTTGGTTTAAGTCCTTAAGTTGGATATTTGGGAGGCTCCTTGTCAAGGTGGCTTATGCTTGTATCCATCCTTGAACCTCCAAGAGTGCTTGTCCTTCAATCGGTTGTCAGAAATTTCAACCTTCTTCACCAAGCTTTGGTGAGGTTCTCTCCAAAATATGAGCTCCCGAAATTGATTGCTATGATGTGATCCAGGGTCCCATATCTTGTTCTCGCACCCATCTTCTAGTTGATCGTCTTGATTTCGTCCGGGTGACAAGAGAGATGAATTCTCATGGAAGCACCAACGTATCCTCCTAGACCCATTTAATTGAGCATTGCACCAATCCATTCTCTTCAATTTCGAGCTTCCAACCATAATGAGTCTGGATTTAGAACGCCAACCACTAAACATCCTCTTCTTTCGCTTAATTCCACAAAGCGCCTTAAGTTGGCCATCCGTCTCAAGCAAACCATACTCAAGTGGGACAATAAAGCTGAGAGTTAGAAGTTTTACCCACTCAAGTAAAGGATTGGATGATGAACTAGGTGAAGGAGTTCCCAAAGATCTTGATAAAGCATGCTCTACTCCCGTCCATCCTCTTCTAGAGGTTTCCACCACTTGGCAAGGTTTTTCAAGTTTCTCCTCTCGCCAAGCTTCCTCAAGTTCACATTCTTCTTCATCAATTTCTTCTATCTCTTCCCCATCACTCTCATCATAGATAGGAGGTCTAGTGAAATCTACTTCATCATCAAGTTTAAGCATTTTGGGAAAGGATTCTTCAAACTCGAAAGGATCATATGTTGATGCAGAACCATCATAGATAGGAGTGCTTGTTGCTTGGAACACTTTTTCCAATTCTTCACTCACAATAGGTCTTGAAAGTTGCATATCCTCCTCAACCTTGCATTCTAGTCCAACGGGAGAAGGTTCAACAAGATCGTCAAGGGGATTGATCAATGTGGGCAAAAAATCACTAGTGATGGAATCCACTTCTTGATCAATTTTCTTCAACTCTTTGTCTACTTTTGCAACTTTACTCTCATCTTTAACATCTCTTCCATACTCTGTGGAAGAGGGCTCTTCAACTCGAGATTCCTTAATGTACTCAACATATCCTAAACATCCACCCACTACTTCCTTTTGTTTGCTAATCTCTACCTTCTCCCCTTGTTGAACTTCTTGCTTCAACTCTTCTTCCTCACCATGGAGCTTCAGGTTCATTCCCTCACTAAGTTCCTTGATTGTTTCTCCACATTCATCAATGGGGGTACTTAAGGTACATGAGCTTAGGTGGGATGTTAGGTGATTCACGGCTTCTACCATGCTAGCTATCCTTGCTCTTAGCTCCTTAAACTTAGTTTCATCCTCCTCTTGTCGCCTTAAGATACGAGATTCAAGGTCTCTCAGTTCTAATATGAAGGCATCGAATGGAATTAAAGTGAATCAAAATCACCAATTTAAGGGCCTAAAAAGCATGTTTTTACACTTAAGCACAATTCAAGGAGAATTACAAAACCATTCTATTTCATTGAATAAATGTGAAAAAAGGTGGTAAAATTCCCTAAAATAAGAACAAGATAAATCACGAAATCGGGGTTTATCATTTACCCAATCTGAAAAATAAAGATTTTCCTTTTGTTGAAAATTTGGAATTTCTGGACTGAAATCATCTTTTTAAAATTAAAAAGCCAGTTTACCCACTGTTAATCGAAGAGTTTTATGCCAATATGACTTACCATGAGGGCAGCATTCACTCTTATGTCAAGAGCCGAGACATTGTGTTAAACAATGAAACTATCAGTGATTCCTTGAAATACACTGATGTTGGGGCGTGTGCCTATGCATAAAAAAAGTGGGATGAAGGAGTTGGTGTCTCTTTCAGTGATGCTCTGGCTTATGTATGTGAACACGTTTCTCTGATTGATGGCATCACACCCACTCACAAGGCCCTGGGTTATAATCATGCTCAGTTGCACCGCATAGTAAATCATATCATCCTTCCTCAGAGTGGTTCATACCAAAGGGTATCTTACACTGACACTCTTATTTTTTATGCTATTCTCACAAAAACAGAAATCTCTTTTGCTTATTTAATGGTAAGATATATGTTTGATTCTGTTAGAAGTGAGAAAGATAAAGTCATTCCTTATGGCATGTTCTTAACTTGTATTTTTGAGCATTTTGGTGTTGATTTGTCAAATGAGGATTATGAAAATAAACCCTCATATCTAAAATGAGGTGCTTCAGTGAAACAGCAAAAAAAGGGACCCCACTCGTTTTGAAAGGGTAGTGCTTGATGATGATGATGATGAATCTATTCCTGAGGATTCCCCTCCTCCTTCTACCGAGGGTACCTCAGTCTCAACTAGACAAAAATCTGCTCTATTTGGGGTTGTTAAGGATGTGGTACAAGAATTTGTTTCCCAGTTAAACCACATGATTGCTATGAGCAAAGAACATAGGAAGCTAGCAAGCAAGCATGAGAACTTTTTCAGAAAATCAAGAGATAGAGTGGCTGTCTTTCTAAAGTTCATTGAAAATCTCCAACAGGATGAAAATGCTGCCACTGATGCTGAAGAAGAGGATGATACTAATGAGGATGGTTCGGATGCCTGAATATGTCCCATGTTACTGCTGCCTTTTGCTCACTTTTGTCTCGTGAAAACCGTTGTTATTTATTTTTGAACTACTCTATGTTTTGTTTCAGATGACTGTCAACTGTTTAAACACTGCTGCATTTATTTTTAGTTAATTAGATGTTTGGGCTATGCATTAACACTTTTGTGCAGGTTTTAAGATGTAGTTTTATCTTGGTATTAAGTGCTTTTCCTCCCTTGATAACAAAAAGGGGAGTAGTAGTAGTATATGAATTTGATTTATCTTTATGAATCTGGTTATTTTGCTTCTGCTATGGTCATTTTTTGTGTGAATTAAATCTGATACTTGCTGCTATCAGGCATATATGCTGCTGTGATAATTTTTTGTGAATTGATCTTGAAAGCTTGATGCTTTGTGATCATGCTGTGCTCGTCTAATTTGAATTTACTTTACAAGTGTTGTTGCTTTGTCATGTCTTTGTTAGTTACAGTTTTTGGAATGGATATTTGAGATATGGTTGTTCAGTATTGGGCTGGAATTTTAATTGCTAGTAGTGTACTAACTCTTAGTTATATTAAATTGAATATAGTACACTATTGTGTCTCCATAAAAATGTATGAACAGGAAAGAAGAACATAAATTTAGGAGGAGCAACTCTTGAAAAGGAAAGGGGGAGCAGCATAAAAGCAAGTAACATCATTCAAAGGGAAGTTCTTTAACTTTATTCATATTCAATTCCTTTTGATCAATGTTTTAATTATGTTTGTCATCAAGGGGGAGATTGTTAAGTTAAGAAATTAACTAAATTTATTTGATGATGACAAACATTATTTTTAATGGGTTAAATACCCAATTAGTTTTGATTAAATTTAAGTAAGTGTTGCAAGCCAAAGAAAGAATGTTGCAGCAGCCTAATAGGAAGAAAATCAAACCAGAAACAAAGTGGACTAACAAAGCACTAAAAGTCCAAACTTGTTAAGAAAAATAATCACGTAGACTGAACTAGAAAAGAGCCAATCCAAACCCGAATTGATCTCACTCAAAGCTGATCCCTCCAAAGTGCTTCCACCAAAGCCAACGTTCCTTTTTTATTTTCAGTCAAAACTCAGAGAAGAGAGAGAAAGCTTCGTTCCTAAGCCATTCACTAAAGAAGAAAGGAAGAGAAGGGTTAAGCAAAAAGGTTGAAGTCTAATCATCCAAATCAAACCATATTTAGCTAAGTCAGAAGCTAAAGGTGATTCATTTTCTTTTGTATGCATTTTACTTTCTTCCCTCCTTCTCCAACTCTCTGCTACTTCATTTTGAGATATACGGAGAAAGTGATTTCTGAAACACACTGCTGTGAATCAAAGGCCAAGATTGTTACTTGGGGACAAAGTAGTATCTCAAGGGTTCAGATGTGGGATTGCAATTGAAAAACTTTTCTTCTTTGCTGTTCTGAGGCATTCAGTCAAGAGAAAAAGATCTGTTTCAAAATTCCAAATTGGGGATTAATGAAAAAAAGTGAAAGACTAAGTTGGTAGCACACAGCTCAAGAAGTTGACTTGGTAGAGAGCAACTCAGCAACATGCAAGGAGATATGAAAGAAAATTTTTTATCATTCCAAAAAAAAGAGAGAGAAAACCAGGGGTTTGAAGTTCATGTTCTGAGAAGTATTCTCTGAGAGAGTTCATCAACTTGGACAATGCTTTCTATCAAAGGAGCATTCCGCCATAATGAGGAACGAAATCAGAGTTAAGCAAATCTAGTTCATCGCATAGCAATAGAGGCTGCTGAAGCATCAATCTACTTCATGTTTTATAGATTGTAATTTATTTTTCAATGTATATCTTTCTATAATTTCTTGAGAGGTAAAAGGCTGAAAGAGAGAGCTTATGAAAAAGCCAAAGAGTGAAAACGACTGAGTGATACACTTGAGTGAAAAGCCTAGAGTGATTTCAGATTTCTTTAGGTTGGTTTTGTGTCTTGTATCTTGTACCAATGAGGTACCCCTTTCTTAGTTGGGTAAGCACTAAGAGTGAAGAGTTAGGTATTAGCATAACCAAGTCAAGTTAGGTTAGAACTTGAGAGTGAAAGGATTGTGTCAATCCTGTGGAATTGGTGTAAGTAATAATTTAACTATAGTGAAAATTCCACCGCTGTTGTGGTGGAGACTTGATGTAGGTTGCATTGCACAAGCCAACTGAACCAGGATACATGATGGTGACAGCTTTTCTCTTCCCTTCTCTATTCTGTTTTCAGATATTCATGAGAGAAAATGAAATTGTTTCACAAATTTTCCACTGCTGAGCTCAAACAGAATCTTAGTGTAAGTTTATAAGTTAAGCTTTATTTTTTTAAACTAAAAGAAGGTCATAGATTCAACCCCCCTTCTCTAAGACTTCTACAACCTTCAGCCTTATATAGTCTATTTTTCTTTATGAGATTTAATTTTTTTAAATATAATCACATCTCAAAATGATGATAATCATAAAATAAATCTAAAAATGAAAAATGATAATCAACCATTCAGATAAGTTGTGATTAAAGTAACCAACTAACATATCAATATAGTTGAGTGAATACACTTGTCTCAATCTCAGTTTTATACAGTGATATATACTAGGGGTGTTATCGGTTCGGTTTGGTTTGGTTTTGGACCAAAAACCAACCGAACTGATATGTTCGGTTCCTACAGACACACAACCGTTCGGTTTGCTGTTTTACAACAACCGAACCGAACCGAACCGAACCAACAGCGATTTGATTCGGTCGGTTTTTTTGGTTTTTAATTCCTAATGAGTAGAATATGAATCACAATAATTAGAGGTTTAAAATAGTAAATAAACTAAAATAATAAGAGTAAAACATTGAAATGGTTAGGGGTTGGGGATTTTTGTTGTTAGGTTAAAGGTTAAAATGGTTAAAACATTGAAATGTATGCATATCTTCGGTTCGGTTTGGTTCGGTTCGGTTTCTATCGAGCCAACCGAAAATCAAACCAAACCGATCGGTTTTGTAAAAAAAAAAACAAAAAAAAACTAATTTTTTCGGTTTTCAAGTCGGTTGTTGTAATTTTCGGTTTAGTTTTGCGGTAATTTTCGGTCCGGTTCGGTAACTTACACCCCTAATATATACACTAACACTAAGTAGACACTATTAACAGAATTATTCCACAGGTGTGAGAGCAATACAATTCAGACTCTGCGAGGATAGATTGTTTCTGGTGTTGCTATTATTCCTTCTCAACACTCGAGAACTTTTGTTTCAGCCACTTTACCATATGAAAGCTCAGCACCTGCTTCATTAACTTGCAAAGTAAAGTCACATTAGACATAAATTAGTAGCTGGGCTAAACATTATAGAGGACTTTGATCTCTAATATCAATAGAATTTGTACTCTTCTAGTCCTTTAGTCTCTACAATTAAATTGTGATGTGATCAACTGAAAGACCAAATTATAGCCAGAAACTTAAATTTAAAATAAGATCTCAAAAATAAAAATAGAACAATGAAACATTAAATTTTTCATGGTATTTGATAACATGAATAACCTTCGGAGAGAAGTACAAATTCATATTTATCATGTTACTTAACAAATCAAATTAAACAAATTACAAGAAAGCTTCCATTATTTTTGAAAAATGAAAACTAGTTTGGCTAAGAGAAAAAATTTTTTCTCAATTATCTTGAAAGATGTTTAGGTGCATAATCAAACAAAAGCATGTATTAAAACTGCAATATGGTTCGAAGAAAATTAAGTTGCATTTTAAGAAGAAAATCTAAGATAAAATTTTGCACAAAAAGGAATAGAGGATGCATTACCATCAGGCGAGTTTTAAACTACATAAGAAAGTTTTCAAAGTGTATAAAATTTTCAAGGGATGGTTGTGTCACACCAAAACGAGTTCAATCACAACCTTGTATAAGAATAAACCAAATTTTTCTTTTAAAGGTTTAAAACAAAGCTCTGAGAGTATACTTGAAATCACAACCTCATAAGAATATTCAAGATTGAAAGGTGCTAAAAAAAGAAATCAACTCACATTTTGAAAAAGAAACTTAAATCAAGGAAATTCGAATAGGATTCACAAAGCATGACAAATCAAACAAGTTTTCAGCTGATTCGAAGAAATACAAAACTCATAAAGAAAGACAACTCAATCAATAGCAAATTCTCAAAGATTTTCAACGATCACTTTGATGCATCAAACAAGTTCAAAGTTACATCAAAGAGTACATGAATCAAGAAGAGAAGTTTAACTAATAAAAGGTAGACATCCCAAGGAACTTAAGCAGATATATGCAATTAAGATCAAACGAGAATGCATATGAACAAAAGAATAGGGTTGGAAGTTAATCAAATTACTTTCTAAGAAAGGAAGAAATCCCAAACAAGAATACTCAAGGTAGACCATGAAAGAACAAGTCACATGACACTAGCAGAGCTCAAGATATATAACCGAGTAACCTCGAGAAGCAACTTCTAATATTTCCCAAACCTCGTAACATGCATTACTTATTAGTTTTATTTCGTCTATGATAACCCATTAACATTCTCATGTATAGAAACCATAAGTGTTAAGTTGGTCAAACTTAATACCATGAAGTATGAAATGATAGACAATGGCATTAATTAATAGACCGTCATGTGCATAAAGTTCTATCTCTTGTCATCCGAATAAGACCTACTACATGACAGACGCTCAGCGCATGCGATTGAAGCATAGTCTATTCCTCACGCTCTATAGGAAAGACTGCTCTGATACCATAATGTAAAACCTTTACTACCAGAATATTACGCTTTCGGCTGTGCCAGTTTGATGGTGAGGATATTACGATGACTTCCATATACTTAAAAATAAAAATAGGAGCCTTTTACTCGAAATCGTATCGCTGTTTTCTTTGAAAAACCGGAAATACTTTTTCTTTTAACAAACATACATAGATACAATTCACAATACTTATATACATATACATGACTTCTTATACAAGTAACTACAACTATTACATACGTATATATCATTACAATCACGACTCCTATCCCTCTTACAAAATATAAGAATAAAGGTGAGGAAAAACTATAACTATATATACAATCAAATATGCAGAAGAAAACTTCATAAGCTACCTTGTACATCCTGAAAAGAGAAATTCGTAGGAGAATCTAATCACACGGTCTCACCAGAAAGTTTAGAATTATCATAAGAGGATACGTGTAAGGAAAAGAATGGATTTCAACCGCAGTGATCATCGTTCGTCTTATGAATCTTTTTTAAAATCACAACAATTAATCGTTGAAAGTTAATATTCACATCATACTTATAAGAACGCCAAATCCGATACCATTCCATAACATTACAATACATACCAAAGTAACAACCTAACTAAACTTACCACTGATTCATCCAATCACGGCCTCCAGTCCAAACATAACCAAATCACAGATTCTGACAAAATCAAATCATGATTTCCGGCCCAAAATACACTGTAACACATCCACCATAATCTGAAACAACTAATCACAATCACAAGTAATGAAATTCAAACAAAATGAAGAGCAATTACAGCAAGTATAGCAGTTAAACAGAAATATTCACATAGGCAAACCAAATACAATATGCACACCCAAACAATATCATATAGATGCATATAATGCATGTCTGTTCTATTGGTCATGAGCTCACGTGTCGATTAAATTGCCAGAACCCGACATATCCGGTAGCTAACCCGGATATTGTCACTTTGTTATGCATCCACACCGTTGGGATATAGTGCTCTCACACTATTAGGATATAGTGTCTGCCACACTCTTGGGATATAGTGTCTGTCACATTCTTGAGATATAGTACCTGCCACACTTTCTGGTGTATATAGTGCTCCCACACTCTTGGAATATAGTGTCTGCCACACTCTTAGGATATAGTGCCGCCACACTCTACAAATAGAGAGAGACTGTGATGCAGCAAGAAGGGAACTAGGGATGGCAGTTTTCCCCAGCAGGGCAGGTATCCGCGGGATTTACCCACTGATAAACTACTATTTTATGGTTTATTTTGTGCTCAATTGAGTGGTTTTTATCAAGTCCTTGCCCACTTATTCATATGATTTGCATGATTTTATAATTCCTTCCTAGTTCTGTTCTATGATTGAAAACTTGTTTCTTAAGCCTTTAATTTGTATATTTTAATTCCTCTTTATACCATTCGATGTCGTGATCTGTGTGTTCAGTGTTTCAGGCTTTGTAAGGCAAGAATGGCGTACAGGATGGAGAGGAAGCTTGCAGAAATGGAAGGAGCACAAGAAATAAAGAAGACAACCAGCGAGCATCGACGCACACGCATAGCTCACGCGTGCGCGTGATCTGGAGATTTTTACAGTGACGCATGCACGTATCTGACGCGTACGTGTGGATTGGAGTTCTGCTAGACGATGCGTACGCGTGCTTGACGCGTACGTGTGACACGCAAAGATGACCAGTGACGCGCACGCGTGACTGACGCGTACGTGTGACATGCGCAATCTGTAGAAATAACAAAAAACGCTGGTGGCGATTCGGGCCGAGTTTGGACCCAGTTTCCGGCCCAGAAGCACAGACTAGAGCCAGGAAACGAGCAGAGACTCAAGGGAGATTCTCATTAGCGTAGTTTTAGTTTTAGTTTGGAATCTTAGAGAGAAATTACTCCTCCTCTAGGTTTTCTACACATTCACATAATTTCTAGTTTTATGCTTTTTCTTTGGATATTGAGAAGAGTCATTGCCTCTGCTGAAGAAGTTATTATTCTAGTTTGTTTTCTTATTCCCTTACTCTTCCATATCCTTAATCTTTGTTCAGAGTTACAATTGGATTGTTTTTAGAATTTATTAATGCAAAGGATTACTTTTACTTTTAATTAAATTGGAGTTATTGTCTATCATGTCTTCTTTCTATTACCTTTTTAATTCTGTGCAAGTAATTTTCATGTCAATGGAGTAGATTTCCAACTTGACATGGGGTTGATTAAAAGGAGACATTTGAGTTGGAATGCTCAAGTGATTAGTTAAATTGGAAGTTGTTGGCTAATTCTCTATTTACTAACGCTAGATCTTCCCAAGGGAGAGGACTAGGATTTGCAAATGAGAACTAGCTCAATCACTTGATTTTCCTTTATTTAGTAAGGGTTAACTAAGTGAAAATAACAACCTCTTTATACTACACTTGAGAGAATTCCAACAAGGATAGAACTTCCAATTAATCATTCTCCCAGTCAAGGCTTTTTATTCTGAATATATAATCCTCTTTTAATTTACAATTATTTATTTTCTGTAATTCAACTCTCAAATTTCTCAGAAAACTCCTGATTAATAAGATAGCAACATTTTGTCAACTCGTTGGGAGACGACCTGGGATTCATACTCCCAGTATTTTTATTCTAAATTTGTGACAACCTTTCTAAATTGATGAGCGAATTTTTGCTGGTTAAGAACTATACTCATAACGTATTTCTATATTGATTTCTTAATTAGCTGATTTTCGCCCTTCCATCAATTTTTGGTGCCATTGCCGGGGAGTTACAATTGTGTGCTAAATTATTAGTTTGTGTACATATTTTTAATTTTCACGTATTTTATTTTATTTTATTACCATGAGCTATATGTTTCTCTCATTGAATGACGCGTTCACTACCTGATCCGAGTTTAGCCGCATTTGATCCTGAAATTGAAAGAACTCTTTCACGTATTAGGCGAGCTCGGCGTCGGTTAGCCTTTGAGGGTGGTGAAGTGGTTGTTATCAATTCACCAGTCTCTTCTGAAGGCGAATCTGAACCACCATCTGAGGGAGAAACAAGCTCCTCTAATACTAATTCGGTTGATTTACGTGCAGGTAATATGGCGGCACCCAGGAGGATCACTCTCTAGGAGGCTGGAGCCCCAGACTTTACTTTGCAACCGTATCAAGTGCATCATCCATATTTGGCTGCAGATTTTGAACTGAAGACTGCATTAATCAACTTGATGCCCAAGTTTCATGGCTTACCTGCTCAGGAGCCTATCAAGCACCTAAGGGATTTTCAAACAGCCTGTTCTACTGTTAGGCGTCATGGTGCAGATGAAACTTCTATTTTGCTAACCGCCTTCCCGTTTTCCCTTGAGGGAAAGGTGAGGGAGTGGTACTACACTTAACCTGAAGCGACCGTCACTAACTGGGATACGCTCAGGAGAGAATTCCTGGAAAAATACTTTCCAGCTAAAGTTACAAATAGACTGAGAAAAGAGATCTCTTGCATTATTCAAGGTGAATCAGAGACTCTTTATGAATATTGGGAGCACTTCAAGAATCTTCTGGATGCATGCCCCCATCACATGATTGACAAGTTAGTGTTGATTAGCTACTTCACTCAAGGCATGAAGCCTCAGGATAAGACTACATTAGATGGTGCAAGTAATGGTTCCCTGAAAAAGTATAAGACCACAGATGAAACGTGGTAACTAATCAGCGACCTAGCTGAGTCCACTCGGAATCACAGGCACAGGAACAACCACCCCAAGGCTGTTGCAGAGGTTTTCTCTAGTAGTGAGACTACTGCTTTCACACAAGCTATATGTGAGATGACCAACCTACTGAAGCAGATGCAGCTGAATCAACAACAACCTCAGCCTCCCCCACCACAACAAAGTCAACAGTTGGTTCCTCAAAGAGTATGCGGAATATGTGCTGATTCACTCATTACACTGACGAGTGTCCGCAGCTCCAACAAGAAGATAACACCTTGGCAGCTACTCACAATTTCTATGACCGCCCGAATCAAG
The DNA here is from genome assembly GCA_003063285.2 of Arachis monticola. Lineage (NCBI taxonomy): Eukaryota > Viridiplantae > Streptophyta > Magnoliopsida > Fabales > Fabaceae > Arachis > Arachis monticola. The sequence continues at coordinate 25,312 of QBTX01001211.1, forward strand.
GGTACAATCAACAAGGCAGCAATTATAACCAAGGTGGAAACTACAACCAAGGTTGGCAAGACAACTCCAACCAGGGATGGAGAGACCATTCCAACCAGGGATGGAGGGATAATTCCAACCAAGGTTGGAGGGACAACTACAATAGAGGAGGTAGAGATAACAATAGAAATCAGAGGTAGAATAACAACAACAGACAGCAAAATCAAAACCAGCCTTACAAAGCACCTCACTTAAGGCAGTCCCAAGCACCTCAGAACAACCAACAACAGGCCCCTCAGATCACTTACCCTTCTTCTTCTTCTCATGAAGAAATGCTTCAGTCTATTGAGCAAAGACAAAAGTCCATGGAACACACTTAGCTCTACCTTGAATGGTCTGACCTCTGCTGTACAAGCTCTTGCCTCACAGATTGGATCAATGAATACTTCCAATAATCAGCCTTCAAGCTCCAATGGAATTCCTTCTGAACCTTATCCAACCCCAAGGGTGGCATCAATGCCATAACTTTGAGGTCTGGAACCACATTGTAAGAGAGGAATCAGGAGGAGCCAAGCCCACAAGAACAACCCCCAGTTGAAGACATAGTTGAAGTGGAAGATGCTGAAGAAGAAGAGGAAGTACAAGAAATGGTTGAAGAAGAAGTAGCACAGCCAAGGAATGGAGCACTAAGGGATGCAGAAGCTGCAAGTGGCGCCATTCCTGTTCCATTTTCACACCTTGCACGAAAGTCCAGGAGGCAGATGGAACTTGATCCCAAAATGGTATAAATCTTCAAAAAGGTTGAGGTAACTGTTCCCCTTTTTTATGTTATTCAACAAGTACTTAAATATGCAAAGTTTCTGAAGGATTTATGCATACATAAATATAAAATTAATGAATTAGAAACTATTCCTTTAGGTAGTTCTATATCTGCTTTAATGGAAGGTATACCTTAAAAATGTAGTGATCCAGGCCCATGCATGGTTAACTGTACCATTGGGGAGGTGTAATATTTTCTGATTGCATGTGTGATTTAGGAGCGTGTGTGAGTATTATGCCATTGTCTATATATGTTGTTTGAGGCTCCCTCCCTTAAAAAGGTCGGCAGCTCGTTTTGTTTTAGCATATAAAAGCATCATCACTGTGGTTGGAATTGCTAAAGACGTGCTGGTAAGCATTAAGGGGCTCACATTTTCCATTGACTTCTATATCTTGGAAATGCCCCCTAATGACTCAGGAAGACCATCATCAATCCTGCTTGGAAGGCCATTCCTAAAGACTTCAATGTTCAAGCTGGATGTCTTCTCAGGAACTTACTCCTTTGAGATAGATGGCAGAGCAGTGAGTTTCAATTTGAATGAAGCTATGAAGCACCCTCCAGAAGATCATTCCATCTTCCAGTGCGACATCATTGATGAAACTGTACCTGCAGTTCACCAAGAAGAAGTAGAAGAGAGGCACATGGAGCAAGGTCCAAGTGTGGGGACACCCTCTGAACACAATAAGGACACTTTGCCATTATCACCAGCTCCAGATGATCCAGAGCCCAGCCATGAGCAGATATTGGAATTAAAGCCCCTTCCACCCCACCTCAAGTATGCTTACCTTGAGGATAATCAGAAGCTCCTAGTTATCATTGCAATGGAACTCACTTCCAAACAGGAGGAGCAGCTGCTCAGTGTGCTGAAAAGACACAAGAAAGCAATTGGGTGGAGCTTGGCGGATATAGTAGGCATCAGCCCTCAAGTTTGTGAGCATAGAATATTCTTAGAAGAGGGAGCAAGACCTGTCCATCAACCCCAAAGAAGACTGAATCCCACCATCTTAGAAGTTGTCAAGAAAGAAGTGACCAGGCTACCTGAAGCAGACATCATCTACCCCATCTCAGACAGTGAATGGGTCACTCTAGTACAAGTGGTGCCCAAGAAGTCTGGAGTCACAACAGTAAAGAATGAGCATGGAGAGATCTTGACAACTAGAGTGCAGAATTCATGGAGAGTTTGCATTGATTACAGGCTTCTCAACCAAGCTACTCGCAAGGATCATTACCCCTTGCCATTTATTGATCAGATACTTGATCGCCTGTCAGGTAAATCACAATACTTCTTTTTAGATGGTTATACAGGCTATTTTTAAATTCATATAGCTCCTGAAAATCAGGAGAAGACTACTTTTACATGTCCCTTTGGAACGTATGCATACAAAAGGATGCCTTTTGGCTTATGTAATGCACCGGCTACTTTCCAAAGATGCATGATGAGTATCTTTTCAGATCTTATCGAGAGCTGTATGGAAGTTTTTATGGATGATTTTAGTGTATATGGTGATTCCTTTAACCTTTGCTTGGATAGTTTAGCTAGAGTATTAGACAGGTGTGTTAGCTCAAACCTTGTATTGAATTTTGAAAAGTGTCATTTTATGGTAAAACAAGGGATTGTTCTAGGACATGTCTCTAATACTAGTATTTCTGTAGATCCAGCAAAAGTAGATGTCATTTCTAGTTTACTTTACCCCTCCTCTGTAAGGGAAGTCCGTTCATTCCTTGGCCATGCAGGTTTCTACGGAGATTTATCAAGGACTTCAGTAAGGTAGCATTGTCTTTATCTAGACTACTGCAGAAAGATGTTGAGTTCGAGTTCAGTGAGGATTGCATGCAAGCATTTGATAAGCTAAAAATCGCCTTGACTCAAGCTCCGATTGTGAGAGGACCAAACTGGAGCCAGCCTTTTGATATTATGCGTGATGCCTCCAACCATGCAGTAGGAGTGGCGCTGGCTCAGCGCGAAGGTAAGGATCCTTTCGTAATTGCTTATACTTTTTACTTTGGATAAATTCTGAGCCTATTTACTTGGTACTAAGGTGGTAGTGTACTCAGACCATGCAGCTCTTAAATATTTATTAGCTAAAAAAGAGTCCAAACCAAGGTTGATACGTTGGATACTGTTGCTGCAAGAATTTGATTTAGAAATTAAGGATAGGAGTGGTAACCAGAATTTAGTGGCAGACCACTTGAGTTGCCTTGAGCACATTAAGGATGACTCCACTCCTATCAACGATGCTTTTCCATTTGATAGCTTGCACNTGAGGACTTAAGAAACTCAAAATCACTCCACACCAAAAGCTCTCCGAATAACCTACCAAAAACTAAAGGAAAGCTTTCTACAAAACTACTAAATCCAAACCGAAAGAAAAGCCTCCCCAAAACTTAAATCTTAAGCTATTTATACACTTTCTTCAAATGGTCTTCAAGCCTTGAATTGGGCCTTTGCTCTTGATGGAATTGGGGTTGATAGAGGCCTTGGTTGATTGCTCTTGGAGTTGGAGAGAGAACCAGTGAACCGGTTGAGCTTATAAAAGCTTGAGTAAAAGTTTGAGGCAAACTTTACTCAAACTTTTCACATCAGCAACCCCATTCTTGCTTTGCTGCTACCAACGTTTGAGCTAAAGTTTGGGGTCAAACTTTTGCTCAAACGTTGGCCCCTTATGCACACTCATAGCGCCAACGTTTGCCAAAAAGTTTGGGGCAAACGTTGGCGCAAACTTTTTTCTCCAGGGTGTGTTGTTGATTGGCGCCAACGTTTGCCAAAAAGTTGAGGCAAATGTTGGCGCAAACTTTTTCTCTCCAGGTGTTGATTTGTGATGCCAACGTTTGCCAAAAAGTTTGAGGCAAACGTTGGCTCAAGCTTTCTCCCAAAAGTTTGAGGCAAACTTTTGCTCAAGCTTTTTGTTCCCTGGTGTGTTTTCACTTATCCGAAAGTTTGAGCTAATTTGAGGCAAACTTTTGCTCAAACTTTTTTGTTCTCTCTTGCTCGAGCCATTCCTTCTTGCTTCAACCTTTCTCCAAGCTTTTCTTTCACCTATCATTCAATCAACCAAACACATCAAAGCTATGCTCAAAATATGAGTTTGTCATTCTTTCATAATATGTGGCAATTATAGCATAAATCCTCATGAATTGCATTAATTCATCTATGGTTGATTAAATCAAAGGAAACATGGAAATCTACCCAATTGTCTAGCTTACGGCTCAAGAAAGTGCATAAATCAATTGAAAACAAAAGAAAAAGGCTAGTGAAACTAGGCTAAGATGACTTGTCATCACAACACCAAACTTAAAGCTTGCTTGTCCCCAAGCAAGAAATGAATTATTGAGAAGAAGGAATGAAATGGAAGATGATGTTCATGCTAGCAGAGATTATTGGTAATTCATTGGATTTTATGTGGATATGTAAACACTCACTTCTTATTGACTCTTAGGCCTAGAAAGTCTTCTTCAAGCATCAAGCAACACACTGCTATGACCTCTCATTATTCCTTTATCTTGGCTATTATTTTCGCTTTGTTTATAAGCTTTATTTGAGTGTCATGTGTAACAAGAAGTTGCCCTTTCGTTTCCTCTAAATAACAAAGCTTGCCATTATTTTGTTCTTCTGTTCATTTTCTTTCCCTCCTTTTGACTTTTTCTACCACTCCTGTCTTATAGTCGTCTCTTTTCTGTTCTGTTCAATTTCAAATGGATTCTCTACACTCTCTTCAAGTCCACTGTTTTCTCTCTCCGCTCTCGCCCAAGATTCGATTTCCTGAATCCTCAAGGAGGTGTCGATTTTCTCGCCGTTTCCAGGCCCATTTTCCCGGAAAGCTGCGGGTATTCTCTTCCAATGGATTCAGCGGGAGCAAGAACAGACGGAAACATGTTCTCTCAATCCGCAGTTCCTCGAAAACTGGTTCCGAAGTTGAAAGCATCTCTCTTCAGGAAGGCGATGAACGCCCTCCGTTTGATATCAATCTTGCCGTAATTCTTGCTGGATTTGCCTTCGAAGCCTACACTACTCCTCCAGTATGTATAATCTCTGATTTTTTTTTTTAATTTTGTTTTTCTACTTTCTTGGTTACTGTTTGGTTCCCGAGAAAATTGATAAGGTTTTAGATAGATCACTTTTTCTGCGCATTTTCTTTATATTCCTACGAACGAAAATACTTTTTCCTTTTCTAAACTTGAGGATATGAGATTGCACTCAAACAAATAAAAAGAGAAAAAACCTTTTTCCTTTTGAATTTTGTGTTTTCCGAGAATCAAGCAATGAAGCAATGAGGTGACTATTCTCTCTAGTGGGAATAAAACTCAAGAATCAAGTGTTATCTTGACCGTTCATATCCATTAAATTAAATCAATGGTTAGCAAGGGTAACATGATTTCTTGTCTCTGGAGGATAATAGTTTATATGATTGTATCTGAACCCAGCTACTATTCCTTCAAAACATAAACCTGCAATTTTAATGGTTGAGTATAATAAAAGCTACTTTGATTCTGGATGACAGTGATTATAACATCAAAACTATTTGTTTGTGAATGAATATGACATTTTAATGTACATCAATATTTGACAATAATACGTTTTCATTTTCTTAGTATCACCAAATTGTTTTTACTAAGGAGATGATGATGGAGAAGAAGACCAATATTCTCCTCCTCATCCATCACACACAGTCCCACACCAAGTCCCCAACATAGAAGGACCCAATCTTTCATGTCCAACTCCAATAAGCTCACAAAAACACCAAAGTTAAAGGATCTAAACCACCCAAAAATATGATATTTTCTCCTTCTTCCGCGTCGCTCTCACCCTCCCCTTTCCCCATCTTATTCATCACCATTACTGACATCCATTCTCATCGAATATGCAAGAAAGGTGAAAGAAATAAATCACCACCATCAACAGGCAACAATAGCAATATAACATCGAGACTTGGAATGAGGGCTAGTGGGCCACTGCCAGAGGAGGAAAAATCATAGAAGTGGGAGGAGGCCACATTGTTATGGGAAGGAGTGTAAGATAGAAGAAAGGGCTTCAAGGTCTATTCTATTAAATCTTGGACCATTGATTTAATGGATATGAGCGGTCAAGATTTAACACTTGATCCTATCCATTTTTTATCACTGGAGAGGATATGCTCCCTGATGGACAGAACTAGAAATGGAATATTTTAAAGGAGTAAACTGAGGATATCAAAAAGCCATTGAGGACATTAGGAATGTAATTTCAATAATCAGGCTAGACTTTAGTACCTCCTTCTAGACTAATTATTTTGTCCTTCTATCTCCCCATTCCAACTATCATCAGACAGTCTAAAGGAATGTAGGACCATACATTTTCTTGATGTTTCTTTGTCAGCATAAGTTTGAGGATAGAATAAATAAGATGATGATCATGCAATGCTGAGAGTCATTGTTTGTTTGTTCGCTGCTTTTGTTTCATGTTTCAAAACTGTTTGTACTTTTGTAAATACTCAATTTTAATCTTTTTAAATCTGGTTCACTTTGCAAAATTTTGCAGGAGAACATAGGCAGGCGTGAAGTTGATGCTGCTGGTTGCAAGACAGTCTATCTCTCTGAGTAAGTGAATTTAGAGATGTTCTCACTGCATGAATTTGAATAGTTACACTTGATAATTTATTACGTCATTAGTATTGCTCATTGTCATCAATTCATTCATATGATTGTGTTACATACCTTGGAGAGAGAGAGAATGCTCAGTCAGCACCAAAGGCAGCCAAAAAAGGAAAGAAAATAATCCCTTTACCTTATCATTATTCTAGAAGAAGCAATAAAGAAAATGGAGGAATAATAGGGCAGGAGAAATGTGTAATCATAAGTGACAATAATTGATGATTGGATTGGTCAGATGAGAGAATCAAGGAGGTGTAATCGTAGGAGTTGAATGCTAATTATGATAATTAATTTGAGGGAAGGCAATAAAAGGAGGAGCTGATTAGGTGAGAGGTAGGAAAAGACTTGGAAAGGCCTAGGCTAGGAGAGAAGAGGACTCTCGAAATTCCTCTATTATCTTTTACTGTTCTATTGTATTTCTGTATTTCCATTAAAATAAATACCAGTGTAACAACTGGTATCAGAGCACCGATCTTAGGTGTTCTGTGCATGGTTTCCACGCAAGCTGCCATGGAATCGAGGTTGGAAGTCTTGGAGAAGCAAATGGAGGAGATGAGGGAGGCCCAGAATCGTTCGCTGGAAGCTCAAAACCGATCGTTTGAACTCGTATCCACCAACTTGCTGAGACAGGTGAGGGAAATGCTTTCGCAACAACACCATGACCAGGGAGGAAATGGGGCTGGAGGGAGAAACGGGGGAGATGGAGAAGGTTCAGAAGGCAGAGGCGGCGGCAATAATGAAGGTGAAACAGAACAGAGGAGATTTGAGCCTACCAGGAAGCTTGACATTCCCATCTTCTCGGGAGATGATGCAAATGGCTGGCTGGTGAAGATGGAAAGATATTTTCATGTCACCCAGGTGGCTCCGGCAGAAAGGATGGACTTTGTCACTCTTGCTTTGGAGGGAGAGGCTCTCGCATGGATGGAGTGGTGGGAAGAATACACACCATTTCAGACATGAGACGATTTAAGGAGGACTTATTGAAACTTTTTCAACTTGGAGCTGCTCTCAACCCCATGGCTCCGTTACTCGAGGTGAAACAGGTGGCGGACGTCGCTCAGTATAGGCGAGAGTTTGAGGCTGCAGCACGAACGCAGAGAAACCTGGGAACAGAGGCTCTCATGTGCATCTTTGTCAATGGACTCAAAAAGGAAATTCAGGAAGAATTGGAGGTGGCTCAGTTCGATAATTTACCAGCTTTAATGGATAGAGCCATGGCTATTGAATGGAGAAATCAAGCATGGAAGGAGACTGGGGTTGACCCTAACGGCAAGAGGGTGGAGGGGTTGCTGGAAGGGAGCGGATCAGGCGGATCTGGTTCGGTGGGAGCTAGATTTGGATTTTTCAAAAATTCTAATTCGGCGAAGTACAACACCCACGACGGCAGCGAATCGAGGGGCGAGATTGGATCCAACACAAACAGAGGCACCCCTACTTCTCGTACAGGCCTTACCACCAGTTCGAATGGAGGCAGCAGCGCTTCTCATTCGCAGACGACTCGTAACAGCGGCACACGGCGGCTCTCGAACGAAGAGTGGGCAGAGAGACAGAGGAAAGGGTTGTGCTTCAGATGTGGAGAGAAATGGGGACCTGATCATAGGTGCTCCATGAAGCACTATCAAATCATACTCCTAGGAGAAGATGCAGAAGAGGAGGCAGAAGGAGACGTAAGAATGAACCAAGAGGCCCATACAGGGGAACCTGAACGGGAAGAGCTGCAACTGTTATCATACAGCTGCAATTCAAGAAGCCTTTCCTTCCGTCCACCTTGAGGACAAGGTGATGCTTCAAGGGGAAGGTATTGTTACATACCTTGGAGAGAGAGAGAATGCTCAGTCAGCAGCAAAGGCAGCCAAAAAAGGAAAGAAAATAATCCCTTTACCTTATCATTATTCTAGAAGAAGCAATAAAGAAAATGGAGGAATAATAGRGCAGGAGAAATGTGTAATCATAAGTGACAATAATTGATGATTGGATTAGTCAGATGAGAGAATCAGCGGCTTCACTTTATCGACACTGACCCAAGTAGCCACTTTGCTACGGTCTATCAGTATTCGGTGTTCACCTTAATCCAGCCTATAGGTAGCCCTTTCCATGGCGCCGACAACCTGGCTCTGATACCATTGTTAGGTATCTAAGGAAAGTGGGAAACCACACCTTAAAAGCTAGCTGTTAAGGGGGAAGAACCACTCTCCTTATATACAATATCAAGCATCCCATACTATTCGATGTGGGACTTTGAGCACCCATAATACCCAAGTCCCTAATAGATTGATTCAAATAGGCTACGTGAGCTTTGGTTGCCGGTATTTTACTATCCATCATGATCTTCCTTATTCCTTATGGGGATACTGAGCAAGTTCATTTTTGTTTGACTCTATGCAGGAGATTTTTTCGTGAAATTTATCATGGTCAATTGTTTGTAAGGTTGAAAAAAGGGCTCAATTTTCCCGCCATGGATCCCTGGGTTAGTTGTCTTATTTTGATATCATATCTTATATCTTATTTATATAAAGCTTGACTCTACTGCATCGTTCTGTACTAAGATGTTTATGGTTTATTTGTTGTTCCTGTACCTCTTACCAGAGTGTATCTATAATAAATAGTAATAATTTATTTAAGTTATTTACATTCTTTTTATCTGACTTGTAGGGATCAAGTGATCCATATGTAGTCATGCGGATGGATTCTCAGACAGCTAAAAGCAAGATCAAGTGGGGGTGAGTTTTTTTCCTCCTCCCCCCCCCCCCCTTCTTCCCCTCGGTGCATGTGCGCTTGTCTCACCTTTTGAATTGAAAAAAAAAAAGGTGATACAAGTCTTAATGGAAAAAAAGGGGGCTACAAACCTCAATGGGTCATGCTCATTCGCTCGGTAGAATTTTTACAGTGCCAACTGTGGGCTTTTCCTTGATGTTAGAAAATGATCTTTGTTGTTGCTGTTGCAAGCATCTTTTATCTTGAATTGGATTGCCATTTTTTAATTGAAATTTTGTATTGGTTGAATTGCAGCAAGGATAATGTTGGGGACCATAATATGTTGTTATATTCTTCCTTATCTGAAATCTGATGTTAAACTGTTGCTTTGTATTTATGTACTGCATTTTAAATAATTGACTGAGTTGTAAGAAGGACAATATTTTTTGTTTTCGAATTCCATTAAATTAAGCTCATTTCTTCAGGTTTTTCCCCCTTTATAATCCAAAGTCTTAGTTTCTGCTTTGCCTTTACATGCTGCTTTAAATTATTATCTTATATATCTGGTGAGAAATTTGTTTCATCTGGCAGTAAAAGAGAACCAATATGGAATGAGGAGTTTACTTTTAATATAAAGCAACCTCCAAGCAATCCTCTACAGGTCTTTCTCTCTCTCTCTTTGTCTCACTCTTATGTGGATGATTTGTGTAAAAATTGTTTTGATAGAACACTGTTTGATCAGGTGTAGCTGAATCACCTAGTTAGACAAGACTTGATTTTTGTTTTTCATCTTGTGCTGTTGTTTGAATCATGTATATCATTTCCTGGATGTTTACTCCTATGGTGTTATTTAGACAAAGCAGCTTGTAGCTTTAATCAACTACTTACAGTCGGAAATATAATTTCCTTTCATTACGGGTAAATAATGAAACTATTTATTGAAAAATTAATAATAAATAAGATAAAGGTTTTGGTGTTTTAAAATTATCTTAAAAATTCACACCAGTTTTCTAACAAATGGCAATAATCTTAGGTTGCAGCTTGGGATGCAAACCTTGTGACTCCTCACAAACGCATGGGAAATGCAGCGGTTGACTTGAAGTGGCTTTGTGATGGTAAGTGAGGACTGAAAAGCTTGTAAGATATATTGATGCTATGCTGAATGTTTTTCAATGTTTCTTAATGCTTTAATTTGGGTTGAACTCTTGCCTCATTTTCTTACAGTTATGTCTGACTGATATGTTTACTTGGGAATTTCTTTATTTTTATTCATTTTGTTGCTGCCAAATGGCAATAAAGTAATACAGACATTAAGATATGATTTTATTCAGTAAGGTCTCATAAAGCTCAGTTATTTTTATTGGAGTTATGTTGCTGCAACACGTGTCCAAGATTTTCTCAAATAACAACAATGCACTTTTTGTAGGAGATGTTCATGAAATAGAGGTGGAGTTGGAGGGAATGGGTGGTGGTGGAAAGGTTCAACTGGAGGTATGTTTCTTTTTAATGGAGAAATGGAGAAAAATGTTTACAGTATGCTTGAGAATTACTTACCATTTATATTTTAGTGGTCAACACATTACCTAGGCTATTTGTACTTAATGCTCTTTCTTTCTTTCTTTCCTTTTTTTTTCTTTATAGAGAAAAATAATCGTTAAAAGACGAATTACAATTTTCGCAACATGATAAGACATTTACATATAGTTGAAAAATGAACTAAAAGCCATGGAGGAAAACCATGCAGGAAAGGGTTGCCAAAAACTTATATTGTTTTATGCCCTATTGAAACTTAATTTTCTTAAGTTAACATTTCATCCTTTCCATTTGCGGGGGTAAGGATGCGAACGTCTATGATCCTTGTATCTCTCAAGTGGACGCCTCGTACAACTTTATTGGAGGTTATATGCTCTTTTTAATTAAGTTCTACAAGAAAGAATAAAAATCTTGACTTTTGCTTGAACTCAAGATTATCTAAGACAAAACCAGTTCACTTTATCGTCAAGAGTGTGTTTGGGTAGAGTATTTTAAAATTTTGAAGAATTTAAAATGCTATGTAATTAAATTGTTGAAATTCAAATACATGTAATTTTAAAATATCTTGTTTGTATATGCAACAAGAGAATGAGGATGAATATATGTGGCAAGTTCGATTCCAAATTCTTTCCTTTTCTTATCAATCATGTTTTAATGAAGAGGAATTTTGAGAATTCCTTCTCTTATGAGAGCATTTGAAATTTTTTACTCCATAAAATACTTTGAATGTTGGAACTACTTAAAATACTTTGAATTTTTAATCTTCCTTATATTAATATCCRAAGCATTTAAAGTTAAAGGATTTAAAATACTGTTAAAAGAAACATTCCCTCCTCCAAATAGCTTATCCAAATTGAGAATAGACTTGAGGATAAAGGATGGAAGAATTTTAGAGAGGAGGTATTCGAAGAACTCAATATGAAAACTAACTTATCTTCCATATTGACAATTACATACATATATTTACAATAGATGAGAGTGATACTTTCATGATTGTTAGTTTGAGTACCTAGCTTCTAGATAGTTCCTAGCTTMTATGMCATCAATAGTAATAAATATGTCTCTACTTCTAACAAGCTTGAACTACTTCAATGCTTAATTTGATGTAAATGCACTTATCTACTATATATAATGGGCATATGGCAGAGTTTCGGTGCACAACTTTCTTTTCCTAAAATACCTTTCATCATATAATCCATTAATTTTTTTTGGGTATTTCTAAGAGTTGAACCAAAGACCTGTTATTAGAGTATAAGATACTTATTATGTTGACTAACTTTATATTTGTTATTATTACACATTCAATTTATAAGGTGATGATTTGTTACACTAATATATGTAAATAATATCAGTTTCCAATTTGATGAGTCATAAGTTGTTGATCTATAAATAAATTTTGAATTTTAGGTTAAATATAAAACCTTTGATGAAATTGAGGAAGAGAAGAAGTGGTGGAAGATACCTTTTGTTTCAGAATTTCTAAAGATAAATGGTGTTGATACTGCACTTAAAAAGGTTATTGGTTCTGATACAGTGCAAGCTCGCCAGTTTGTGGAATATGCATTTGGGCAGTTGAAGTCATTTAATAATTTGAATCTCCAGAAGGGTCAGATATCTGGTAGTGATAATGAGAAGTATGATACTGATGGCTCTGGGGAACTGAATGATTCTTCTGTTGAACTAAATATGCCTTCTCAAGAGGCTGGTAGTTCCAAAGTCTCAAAAGAAGATTGCATTGAACAGAGAAACTTGAAGGAGTTGCATAAGTATGATGGCAATACTGACAATGGACAAGATTCTGATTCATCAACACAATTTAGTGATGAAGAGCTGTCAAATCAACTTTTCTGGAAAAATTTTGCTAATGTTATTAATGCTAACATTGTTCAAAAGCTAGGCCTCTCTGTTCCAGAGAAGTTAAAGTGGGATGGGTTGGAGTTTCTAAATAAAATTGGCTCACAGTCACAAAATATTGCAGAAAATATATATATTCAGTCTGGACTTGCATTACCAGGAGGCACGGATGATAAAGATCAAACAAGTGATAAGGATAATACAAGGGATAATGATAAAACAAGTGATCAGCCTGCCATCGCTGTAATTCAATCTTCACTTCCAGAGGTCAAGAAAGCAACAGAGAATTTAATTAGACAGACTGATTCAATTTTAGGTGGTTTGATGCTTCTGACTGCAACAATTTCAAAAATGAAAAATGAAGCACGTTCTTCGGAAGAGAAAGAAACCAAAGAAGATTGTACCAAAGTAGGAGGTGATGACACACAATATTCTACTAGTCAGGAGTTTCTTCCCCCACAGAATGGATTACTGTTGGATGAGAAGAAAGCTGAAGAGATGAGAGCACTTTTTTCAACTGCAGAAAGTGCTGTGGAGGCTTGGGCAATGCTGGCCACTTCACTTGGTCATCCTAGTTTCATTAAGTCTGAGTTTGAAAAAATATGTTTCTTAGATAATGCATCCACAGACACGCAGGTCTTTTCTTTTCTCCTCTACGATATATATGCTACATTGCTACTCTAACAATTGCAGTGTATCACCCCAAATACCATTTATGCGGATATCTCATTCAATACACTTCTTTCAATTAGCTAATAATTGAAACCTCCAGGTTGCAATTTGGCGTGATTCCACAAGGAGGAGGTTGGTGGTTGCTTTTAGGGGAACAGAACAGGTAGTTCTTGCAATTGCTATTTGATATGAAATGTGGTTTCTGGTAAGTCTAAAAGATGCTTATATTTGATTTTTCAGTCTCAATGGAAGGACTTAAGAACTGATCTAATGCTTGTTCCAGCCGGGTAAAATTCATTTCCAATCTTGTGACCATGCATAAGATTCAAATATAAATGGTTTAGGCACGGATATGATTTTTGGCTGAGCACTTATGTTGCTTGACCCATGTAGCCGACTCCGTATAGTGTGACAACTTTTGTTGTTGTTGTTGTACTATTTTGTTCTAGTATCTCACTATGTTTTCACAGTTGCATATTTTAGTCTCTTGTGAGAACATGTATGATATTTGATAAATCAGCTTAATCTACAAGATGCTTCCACTTGAAATGTATACTCAAATGTACAGGGGATCATCCTCTTTATAGAGGAATTACAGAAATAGGAATAACTAGAAAATGGGAAAATACTAGCCTAAAACAAAGGAAAGATTTCTAATTATAAAATTCCTAAAATTAAGATAAACTAAAAAGGAAAGGATATAATTAATTCTATTTACAGAAAATTCATGAAAGAAATCAGCAATTTGATTTTGATTTGATTTAGTTAACACGCTTCTTCAAGCTGGCTTGAAGATATCCTTCATTGACAGCTTGCTTATTATGCTATCAAAGGTCTTCTTGGGTATTCTTTTAGTTAGAACATCTGTTGATTGCTCTGTGGTTGGAACATATGAGATGCAAATCTGTCATCTCTCAATTTTTTCCTTTATAACATGTCGGTATTCCTTTAGTTTTGTCATGCTGAACTGGATTATGGGCAATAGAAATAGCAGATTTTTTGTCACAATACAACTTCATTGGTGGGGAAATGGAACCTTTAGTTCTTGTAGGAGTTTCTCTACCCATTGTGCTTCACATATTCCATGAGCCACTACTCTAAACTCTGCTTCTGCACTACTTGTCACAACACTGTTTTTTCCTCCTCCAACTAACCAGGTTCCCTCCAACAAAAGTACAATACCCAGATGTTGACCTTCTATCCATGACATTCCCAGCCCAATCTGCATCTATATAGGCTTCTGCTTGAAGATGTACACGGTTTTTGTAGAGTAACCCTTTCCCAGGCGATCCCTTCAAGTACCTTAGGATTCTAAAGACAGCATCCATGTGTTCTAGGCCAGGTGAATGCATAAACTAGCTTACCATGCTCACAGCAAAGGCTATATCTATGGGATAAATAGATTAGCCTCCCCACCAACCACTGATGTCTCCCTTTGTCCATTACATTTTCTGGTTCAGCTGGCTTCAATTTTAAGTTAGGCTCTATAGATGTTTCAGTAGCTTTACAACCAAGTAATCTAGTCTTTTTTAAAAGATCTAGGATGTACTTCTGTTGGTTCATAAAAATGCCTTCCTTAGACCTTGCAAATTCAATTCCAAGGAAGTATTTTAATGAGCCAAGTTCTTTGATTTCAAATGCTTTGGCAAGCTTCTCCTTCAAGTCTTTTAGCTCCAAGATATCTCCTATTTGAGCCAAATAACCACTAGGAATACTAGACACAGAACTGGAATTTAACAGCCTTATGAGCTGCCCAACCTGTTCCTTACTCAAGGATGATTTTTCAGCCTCATAAGCAGTTGGGGTAGAACGTGGGACCATTTTTGCTGCCTTTAAGATGTGCTGGTTTTCCATGAATCTTCCAGTAGGTTTCTCGGGTGTGACGGGGTTTATTGCAGCGGTCAAACCAAAGATTGGAGGGGTGCTTCTAATTTGATGAACTTCTAAGTGTAGCAGGTGCCACTAAGAGTGCATTAGACTCCAAATAAGTCTGTTCAATCTTGCCTTTTCCCATCATCACAGTTTTACGGGTTTCCTCTCTTCTAACTTCAGCAAATACTTCTCCAATTGAGGGTAGGATTGCTCTTCCAATAATTCTGCCCCAAACTTCATCTAGTTCCACGTTGAGGCCTACAAGAAATTGAAATATCCTCCCTTCTTCTGCTCTTTGTTGGTGGTGTTTGGCATCAACGGCTAAATTCCACTTGTAGTTATTGAAGTGGTCAAGGTCCTGCCACATCCGCTTCAATGTGTGGAAATATTTGGTGATGTTGTCACTCACTTGTTGAATTTCTCTGGCTTTTAGAGTAAGTTCATAAATCTGGGATTTTTTCCCAATATCTGAATACATCTCCTTGACACTATCCCATAATTCTTTGGTAGTGGTATAGTATATATAGTTACTACTGATATCCTCCGCCATTGAGTTCACCAGCCATGTCATCACCATGGAATTTTGGTATTCCACACATTATATTGTGGTTCAGTAACATTAGGCTGGCTTCGCTTACCGGTGAGATATCCAATCTTCCGTCTTCCATGGATGTACATCTGAATTGATTGAGACCACCTAAGGTAGTTTGACCCATTGAGTCATGTGGTGATCTGAACTAAATGAGAGTCACCACTAACTAGTACCCGTTGCTCAGATTTTAAATTTGATGGAGTGGGAGTGGTGAGCTCCGTCTATACTGAGGAACTGTCAGCCCTAGTTGTAAATTAGAGGCACAGTGCAGAGATCCTACTCTGATACCAACTTGAAGTGTTTAAATTTTATGTATACTCAAATGTATAGGGGATCCTCCTCTTTTTAGAAAATTATAGAAATAGGAATAACTAGAAAATGGGAAAATACTAGCCTAAAATAAAAGAAAGATTTCTAATCATAAAATTCCTAAAATTAAGCTAAACTAAAAAGGAAAGGATATAATAATTAATTCTATTTACAGAAAAGATTCATGAAAAAAATCAGGATTCTGATTTTGATTTAATTTAGTCAACACTTCCTAATTTTTTTATGATGTACTTGTTGACATCATAACAAAATGGTACTAAATTTTAGGTATGAAAATTTCAATGGCAACGTGTGTCCTTTATAGGAACTCGAGCAAGATCCTTTGATTTTGTTAATTTGATGAAAAGATGGTACATGATCTGATTATCATTGTTCTTGTCAAATTTCTTAATAGTGCTTCTAGCAATGTTGGGTGCCTTAATGTATATTTCAAATGTAATTAATTTAGTCACCAAAAAAAAATGTAACTAATTTAAGGGTTGATTTAAAAAACTTTCTTTTGATAATGGCTTCGCTTTGGCTTCCATAGGTTGAATCCTGAAAGGATAGGTGGAGATTTCAAGCAAGAGGTTCAAGTATGTTAATTGCTGGCAGGTTTAGATGCCATATGTGTCTAATGATTATTAGATATCTGGAAGATGCAAGAACAGTAAACTCCTCAGTAGTTGATGGTTCTGAGATTGCAGGTTCACAGCGGCTTTTTAAGTGCATACGACTCTGTTAGGATCAGGATCATTTCTCTAATTCGACTTGCAATTGGCTTTGTGTAAGTACTTCTGTGGGCAACTTATTGCACCATGCACTGCCTTAGAAATATGTAGATCTCAGTATATCCAATTTTTAAAAACAATAAATTCACTTTCCAATTTGAAAAGGGTAGATTCAGTTGTTTTTGTTAGCAATGTCCATAAATAAATTAGTATTCCTTTTTTTGTTATCCTTGGGTACATGCTGTGGAAGAGTCAAGCAATAATTCTAGATATTAAAGGGAAAAATTCTGGGTACAATTCAATATTGATTATTATTATATTATTATTGTTGTTGTTATTATTTTCTACAAAAAGATAAAAGAATAGTATCAAAAACTTTATTTTCAAGTGGTATGGAGTTTGATACCCATGGCCATCCTTGCCAAAACTTCATTTCAACACTAATGTCGACCTATGCATCATAATGTTTCAAGGGATTTATGATTGCTATGTTTGAAAGACAGGAAGACATATCAGGAATACCATGTCTCAGACAAATTGAAGATTCTTTTTTATTATTGTTGTTATTATTATTATAATTTAGTTCCCCATATACATTATAGATTCTAACACTCACCCTTAAGCTGGAGCATATCAGTCACATCTACCAAACCTCACAATAGGCAACTTATTCTGAGGCCTCTAAAACATTGTTCACCACATCTAGCAGTTGATCATTTAAATTGAGAAAGGTTGTTGCGGTTCTGGCTCCTAATAAAAACCTTTTCTCTGATGAAGTGATATCAACTTAACCATGCTGAGTTTGTCATAGAAAACTAGGTTAGATGCTACTTGCAAGGCAGCTTGATTGTAACAAACATGAGTCATATGTCTAATCTCACAAAAGTGAAGCTCTATAAGGAGTTACTTAAGCAGATTTGCATGTGCTGCATGCCGTTGCAAGATAATCTATCTCAACCACTTTTTGACCATTGACCCCTTTTCGGCAGTGACTCAGCAAATGGAGTGATGAGTTGACACTTCCTTGCCATGCTGGCCAATGGTGAAACGATGTCGTGTGTTTTTGGCACCCATCAGAGCAAAATAACATCATTGATATTCGTTGGCATGTAAAACGATGTTGTGTGTTGTGGACAATGATGACACTTCGATTGTGCGTTTTTGCTTTGATGAGTGCCAAAAGCCAACGACTTGTTTTACCATACCATTGTTCAGTGTGGCAAGGGAGTGCTAGCAAATCGCTCTGTTTGTTGAGTCATTGCTGGAAAGGGGTCGATGAACCATTATAGTTCTCGGAGCTCAATTTCGGGGACACCAATACTGCAATTGGAACCTCAGGGACCAAAGTTGAGTGCACATCATGACTCTCAGCAACCACTATGGAAATTTAGGTCATCAAAATTATATTAAGTTTTAGTTTTAAATTTGTTAAGTAAAAAGTTCAAATAAGCACAAACAGAATTTATTGTCTTTCATGTTCTTCGTTAATCAAAACAAGTTTGTAATTTAATCTCTGTTGTCCTTAGAAATAAAAGGACATGGTTTCTTGGGGGAAAAGTGCTTAACAACCTCAGTAGGGTTGCCTTCCTCTCTAGGCTTTTGATATACCAGGTTAACAGAGAAAATATGAGAGGAAGACGAAGACATACGAGTCAACAAGTGGGTATTTTTATGTAGGAGAGACAGAGCAATATGTCAATAGAAAGAGACTTGAGCTGTCTGAGTTTTTCATATCTAGGAGATTGATGTTAAAAGGTGGTACCAAGCCATTGAACCTGAAGCGTATATTAATCTGACATAGCATATTTAATGTGACAGGCTATCTTGACCGAATTTTACCTGGACACTGAAATGTTGAAATTTAGGCTTATACTTTTTAACAGCTAATTCAGTATGTGCTTGCATGACCATACTAAATTTCCACAACCCGTTTTTCATGAAAGCAAACTCAGGGTAGTAGTGACTGATCAATAATAGTGAATTTGTCAGCTCCAGCTATCTAAATTCATAGAGTTTTGTTGAAAGCCTGTGTTAAGAAATAGGAACCTCAAATTAACGTGATGTCAGAGAAGAGCCCATATCAAGTCAGGCCTCCTGTTAAAGCTCATGGTGTAAAATTTGAGGGCATTATGTGATTAGGCATAAGCATCTCTTTTATTGCTTAATGCAAGCATGCTGCTGTTAAACAGTGGTCTAAAAATCAGGCTGTTTTCTTTTCTAATAGCCATCTATAAAATATAGTCAGAGTGCTTCACATATCAATNGATCTTCTCTTCTTTTAGGTCCAAACAAATTACTCACAAAATGGAATATAAATTAAACTTTCTTCTAGTTAACCGAATACCAAAATGTCTAGGGCCTCGGTAATTTCTCTAACTTCTCTTATTTAAACTTCTCGTTGTCTAATTCTAATTATTCATGATTACCAATGTGAAAGGAATTATACAAACAACCACATTGTATTGTCTGTCCCATTCAGCAAAATACACTCCAATTTCATAAACTCATTACTTAAAGAAAGCTCACTCTAAACGCCCTATGAATTCTAATATATGATCGCTGTAGAAAACATTTCATCATAGAGACATGGCAATGCATCAAAGATTGACTAAATCTCCAAAGTAGCCCCTGAGATTTACGTCATGCACAGTTTTGGTCCCTGAGGTTCTAATTGCATTGTTGGTCTCCCCAGGCATTGAGCTCCAGGCAACCATAATGGCCCATTGACCCCTTTTCGGCAGTGACTCAGCAAATGGAGTGATGAGTTGACACTTCCTTGCCATGCTGGCCAATGGTGAAACGATGTCGTGTGTTTTGGCACCCATCAGAGCAAAATAACATCATATATTCGTTGGCATGTAAAACGATGTTGGTTGTGTGTTCGGACCACCATAGATGACCACCATCTTTGCGATTGCTTTTGCCCTTTGATTAGAGTCCAAAGCAAACGACGACTTGTTTTTACCATGACCATATGATTACATTTTGATAAGCAGAAGCTATTTTCTTTTGTCCCAGAGAAGAACATTCTGAATCACTTCACAAATGGCATGTTTATGTAACTGGTCACAGTTTGGGTGGTGCGTTGGCAACCTTGCTTGCCCTTGAACTTTCATCAAACCAATTAGCTAAGTAAGTTTATTTTCTGTTTTCAGTCGCACTTTTATTTATAATTTGTTTAAGCAAAGTAGCCTTCATTTAGAAGTATACATGGAAAAATCATATTTTATGTACAATAACTCATTTTCTGCTTGTGGTACTCGGCATGTTATATGCATTGTTTCTGGTATATGTTTCTGCCATTTTAAGGATTCTATATCTACAGTAGTTAGTTTTCTCAAGGTTCATTATTTATTCATTAGAATGAAAGAGGGATAGAGAGAAATAAAGAGCTATATTTCTTGCTAAATATAATTGATAGGCCAATATGCCACTCTTTTCAAATTTTTTTTTACGAAAATGCCATTCTTTTCAAACTATTTGCTCCAGTGTCATCCTTTTGCCATCATGCAACCTTGTATTTTTTTGGCACATTGACTTAGAGGCGCCTAAGAGGAATCCGCATTCCATGAAGAAAGCGCCAATCAAGGAAGCACCTCCTATGCAAAAACGCTAAAGCGTTTAGCGCATTCCATTATGGATACGCCGATCATAAATGTGCTTGCAACTTCCAAGTTGGAAATGCATGATGCATAAGAGCTTCTGCTAACATGGAATAATTAATTTTTTTTTATTAATTAACAATTAAGATAAGTAAATTAATTAATTAATGTTAATAAAAATTGTTACATTTAAATATGCTTATCAATTTAACTAAGTTTATTAGTCATAAAGAAATACAAAAAAATTATATAATACAGTATAAGGAAATATATATCTTTGGTAAAAGAAAATTGTTATGATGAAATATAGTACTCCAATTAATTATATGTTACTTTTTAATATTCTCATGATAAACGATATTAGATAATTGATGAGAGTACTGTGGTTAAATATTTTCAACCAGATATATTAGATTTTGGGACTTTTTTGTGATTAATCCTCTTTCATTAATATTCCAATAATCGTAAAATACATCAATTATCATTATGGGAGTACTGTATTTTATAGTAGAAATTTTCCTTATCTAAGATTATGTATTTCGTTATAAGTATTTTAAAACTTTATTTTCATTTTTTATGACTAATTGGTGGGAGTACTATATTTTATGATGGAAAATTTTTTAATTAGATTATATATATATATATATATATATTAGAATTTTTATGCAATTTTTTTATCATTAATACTCTTGCATTAATATTTCAATCATGATAAAATACATCAATGAGTACTGTATTTTATTAGGAAAATTTTCTATAACCAACCTTATATATTTCGTTATATGGCATTGTAGAATTTTTTTTTGTTTTTCTTTTGTCGAAAATATATTCTTACATTAAGGTTTCAATTATCAATATTTACATTAACATTAATAAATTAATTTAAACATAACGCTATTTATATTAACATTAATTAATTAGTATTACTTATTTTTAATTATTAATTATGTATACAAAATTAATTATTCCACATTAGAAGAGGTGCTTGTGAGTCCAGCGTTGCCATCTTGAAAGCGCCTTTACCTTTGGCGTGTCCTGCTAGATGCTTTAGCGTTTCTGCGTAGGAGACGCTTCCTTGATTGGTGCTTTCTCCATGGAATGCAGGTTTCGCTTAGGCGCCTCTGAGTTAGGGTGCAAAAAAAAAAAAAGAATTAGAAGGTGCAACGATGAAAAAGGGTGGCATGGTAGAAGTTTTAAAAAGAATAGTGTATTGAAAAAAAAAAAAGCCAGAATATTGTTCATGCTGAGATTGACTTTTAACCAGAATTAATATTCTTTTAAAATATTCTCTAGTGGTATAGCTTTTGCAATTCATATGTCAGTTCATGCTTAGTTTCTCTTGATGTGCTGAAAGGTTTTCGTACTTACATGAAATTTTCGAAACACGAACCCAACCCAGTTATCGATGTTCATGGATTGGCTATGTCAACTCATCTGGCTTGGTTAACCTCTTTTTCTAGGTTGGAAATACTGTTAGAACAAACACGTTTGTTTCCTCAAATAAATATCGTGTTGATTTTGTCCACTATGCCTATTTCTAATTGTTTGCTATGCCTAAGAAAATATGTAGATCTTATTTGATCCATACATACCCAT
>QBTX01001101.1:3806-19955 GCA_003063285.2 Arachis monticola
TGGCGCAGCTGGCAGCGGCGATTCTCCCTCCTCCTTCCTCTGTGGATCGCAGCTCCCTCTCTTCCCCTTCCCCTGCTTTCGTCTCCCCTTTCTCCTTCTTCTCTTTCTTTCTTTTCAGATGATTGCTATGTGTGTGGTGAGTGAGGGCTGAGTGCGGCTAGGGTTTTCAGTGGAAAAGGAGGCGAAAATTTGTGGTTTATTAAGTTAGGTTGTTATGGGAATGAGAATTTTAGGTTTATTTTTGAAACAGTTGGATCAAATTATATTTAAATATATTATTTAGTGTATCAAATTGCTTATTTGGTTTTTACTCGGAATACTCTAATTGAAAATATAATACAATAAATTAATTATAAAAAAAAAAAAAAAAAAAAAAGTATTTTATTATAAAAATATTATCATATAAAATCTCATTATTTGACCAACTTAACTAATTTATAATTTAATATAAAAATAATTTAATAATTATAAATTAGAAGAAATTTTTTTTTTTTTTTTTTTTTTTTCATTATTTTTGAAATTTTCTAAAACTTTAAATTGTAAATAGGGGAAAATAATCCATTAATTATAGAGTTGGATGAAAACCTAATTTATTTCAAATCCCAATTAATTAGAGCTGCCTTTAATACTTTCAAATAAAAATAATTCTATGAGGATTAAAACTATAAATAATTATATGATGGATTACTTTTAAAATAGGACTTTCAAAAGTCTTGGATCCTACATTCCACCCACCTTAAAAAAAATTTAAAAAAAAAAATTTTCGTCCTCAAAAAATTAAAGCAATACATAAAATAAACATATTTTTTTTTTTTTTATTTTTTATTTGAATAAACTTTTTAGAAAATGTGAAGAAAATCTTAGCCACATATATAGATATAAGTTCAACAAATACCGATAATTATAAGAATTTAATATAAAGGTAAAAAGTATGGTGTAAGGTAGGAAGATCATAATATGCCGAATGCAAAAATGTTATATGAGTTTCAAAAACTTTACAAAGCTTGGAAGGAACAAAATAGGGTGCAAACCAAGATAGGTGTTCACAAAGCAAAACGGTAGTTAACATGGCAAAAGGCTACAAAGCAGGTTGGAATTAACAACAGAAAATGTTCACTCACAGATCTCTTGCCCACTTCGGAACTTCAACTTTCCAACTTCGTCAATCATTCACAACTCCATAAACTGATTACAAAAGTTCTAAACATCCGCCAAACTCTTCCGCGAGAAACGAAACTCCCACAACTTCATATAACGTTGCACACCTACCACTTCAAATTAATACGAATAATTTAAAACTTTTAAAAAAAAAAAAAAAAAAAAAAAAAAAAAAAAAAAAAAAACATGAATCAAAATAATTCCGAGTTTATTCATAAGGATACAAGATTTGAAAAAGGACAAGCAACAAGGGCAATATCCGCAAAGACTTGAAAGATTATTGAGATTCACAAGCAATCAATGATATACAAGGAATGGAGAGTGCAAGCCAGAAAGGGGAAAACTCATCGGGCCACCTTAAGAATGTACACTGAATTTCCAAAGAATGTCCGTAGGGAATAATAACAAGAGAAGGTAGTGTAGTAGTTTTAACAAAATCAATGCATAATCAAGGGGTATAGAGTATACAAAAGAAGAATGCCTACAACCGAAGACAAGGCTTACAAGACTCAAGAGTAAGGAATTTTAAGAATACCATGTTCAAATTCAAATACAACACAAAAAAAAAAAAAACATTTTGAAAAACTATTTGACATATGAAGGATCAAACTGAGAAAAGGAAAAAAGAAAAAAAAAAAAAAATAACAAATATAATGTTGGCAATACTTTAATACAATTTCATGTTGAAATAGATTTTATGTAGAGCTTTTTAAACTAAGAGATGTCAAATTCAAAAATTGTATTAAAGTAATGCCATAGAATAATCTATTTCAACCAAATTCAACCCAAACACTCAAAACCATAAATCATGATCCAAACCGAAATCAACCTTAACAAATTTTAAATTAAACTAATTCTAAGCTAACTAAAATAAGCAAAATGCAATAAAGTCAAATTAAAAAAAAGAGAAGGTAGAACATGTTACCATGGTGGGGTCTCCCCCACCTAGCACTTTTATTTAGAGTCCTTAAGTTCGACTTTTATTGAGAAGCTCTCATTCAATTTTTGAAATCCCACCCAAGCTTGTATTCTCGAAGGCTTTTGAGATTCCAAAGGTTGTGCACCCAATTCTTGTTGTGAATTCCTTTCATCCCATCTATGGTAACAAACATTTGAAATTCCAATTCCCTATAACACAATTAGCAAACAAAACTCACAATGTCATGATATTGGAGAACTCATAGGATAAAAAGAAATAAAAAGCAAAGGTAATTGAAAGGAACAAATAAAATGAACTTCTACCTTTAGGAAAGGTGTTAGGCAATATTAACATACTTAACATATTTAATTAAAAAAAAAAAAAAAAAAAAAAAAAAAAAAAAAAAATCAACCAAAAATAAGCATTCACAATATTTCAACAATATGCACAATAGGCAACAATATAACACCATTGTAACACCCCGACAACGGTTGCCAAAAATTGAAATTAGAAGAAGAGTTTAATTGTTGATCTAGAATTTCTCAAAATAGGATCACTTCGTTGCAAGTATTTAGCCAAATCCAACAACTAACTTCAACATCAAATTTTAATCTAAAAAATGTCACATTTCAAAGCAAATTATAAACCGAGAGTATTTAGACTCCCGGGGCGTCTTCCCTAGGAGTTGAAATGAAATGCTCTATTATTAGCTATGGGGGATTTTTTGGGGGTTTTGATTATTAAGGAGGACAAGAAATTAAAGTGGAGAAAGTAATTAATAGAAAGCAGAGTTAAAATCAATGAAAATCGGAAATTAAATGGCAAAAGAGCTCTTGCCAAGAATTGGGGAATTAAGGCTTCCTATCCTAGTTAGTGGACCACAAACATCGGTAATTGTATAGAATTAATCCCAATTAGTCAACCTAACATCAGAGAATTAAGTCAAGGGGCATAGTTGATCCTGAGGATCGGTTTTTCTATCGGTAAAGAGAGAAAATAAAAATATGATCGTGTTATAAGTATAGCTTCTAAACCAACAGAAAATCCTTCGCACAAACGTTTTGGTTTCACAAGTAATAAACCCCTTTTAAAATTGATTAACTGAAGGTATTTAAACCTCGGTTTCGGTCTTCTCAAGGAACTGCAGGGAGGTTGTTCTTATTATTGGGTTATGAGTTTGGTAAATTGGGGATTTTTGAAAGTAAGGAAACAGGTAATTTTAAATGACAAGTTTAAAATAATATTACAATAATAAAAAAAATCTCTTGGCAAGGTATTAAGAACTGAAGGGGTTTTTTTTTTTTTTTCTATCCTAGTTTATCCTTATCATTGTGATGAGAATGGATTTTTTCTCCCACTGTGTTAACTTCTAACTTATGAAGGGTAAATCAAGTGACTTAATTAGCTTGATCCTCAAGTCCTAGTCAATCCCTGCGGGAAGACTAGCTTTAAAGCGATCTAGATCAATTAGTAATCTGCCAGTTTCAACCACTGCTTTATTGTTGATAGCTCAAGCGTCACCAATGACTTAACCAGAAGCCAAAAGGGAAGAAAATCTACTTCGAATGAAAATAATTTGGATTAAATCGAAAAGCATTCATAGCATAAATAAAAAAATCTTATAACTGAAATAACCTCAAATTTATATTAATGGAATATCAAATCTAAACATGGAAAAGTTCATAAAATTTTAAATTTTGAAAAAATAAATAAAGGAACATTGAACCTAGAGCTCAGAAGAAATTGTAAGTTGAAAATAAAGAATCCTAAATCTTAAGGAGTAATCTAATCCTAAGTCCTAAGAGAGAGGAGAGAGCCTCTTCTTCTCTCTAAAACTACATCTAAATATGAAAGGTGAATTATGAGCTGATCTCCATGAATTGATGGATTTCCCCCACTTTATAGCCTCTAATCTGTGGTTTTCAGGGCCGCGGCAAAGTGACACGGAGGCGTGGTCCAACGGGCATTTGCGTGGATTGCGTTTTTGCCAGGTCACGTGTCCGCGTGTTCCATGCGTTCGCAGTTCGTTTGGCGTCAGGATAGCTATGGCAAATTATAATCAAATCGAAGTCCCGAAAGTTAGCTTACCAAACGGCAATTTTGGACGATTCATTTGAACCTCTGTAGCTCAAGTTATGACCGTTTGAGTTGCGAAGAGGTCAGGCTGAACAGCTAGCCAATTTCTTCAACTTCTTGTATTCCTTCCACTTTTGCATGCTTCTTCCATCCTCTGAGTCATTCCTGCCCTATAACTCTAAAACACTTAACACAAGAATCACGGCAATTGTAATGGTGATAGAAGAGGATTAATAATTAGCAAATATAAGTCCAAAGAAGCATGTTTTCATCATAGCACAAAATCAGGAAGGAAAAAAAGGTAAAACCATGGAAAATAGTATGAATAAAGTGGGTAAGAGTTGATGGAAAAACCACTCATTGAGCATTATTGATAAACCATAAAATAGTTGGTTTATCAACCTCCCCACACTTAAACAATTAGCATGTCCTCATGCTAAGCTCCAAGAGAAGCTATAAAGGGGAGTGAAGAGGAATGTTAAGAATGGTATGAAATGCAACCTATCTATATGAATGCAACTAACATGCTAAGATGTTTCTACCTAATTGGTTAAAAATAAAGAGTTCTCCAAGACAAAAATAATACAAATTCCACTATTCAAATTATACAAATAAAAAGGACCAAAGTAAACTTGTGAAAAGATAGCTTATGATAGCAGGGAACATAGAAATCAAGCGTTGAACCCTCACTGGTAGTGTATATCACTCTAGGTCTCTTCAAGTGTATAGGGTAATTCACTCTACTTTTCTCTAGTCATGCTCTCTAAAACTTTGTTCTTCATCTAACCAATCAAACAAATATTTAGCATATTTCAATGCAAACATGCATGAGGTCTTTTTGGATTGTAATGCGGGCTGAGGGTAAAGGTTAAAGGATATATGTATGGCGCAAGTTGAGCTTTATTAAAGTGAAATCCTTTGATTAGTCTTAAGATCTCACCTAAACATATACATACTTTATATAATTAAAATACTTTTTTTTTTTTGATAATTAAATTTTTCTCCCACTTTAAAATTTCAAAAAAAAAAATTTTCAAACTTTATTTTTTGATTTGTCCATGTGCATTGATTCTTTTTATTTTGGGCGTTAACATTATTTCTTTCTTCTTTCTTTTCGTCTCTATTTTTGTATCCCCTTATTTAATTACTTAATAATTTTTTTTAATGCACATGGTAAATTAATTATTTTGATATTTTTTTTTTTTTTTTTTCCCAAATTTTTCAATAAACTTATTCAATTTATTTCCTTACTTTTCAATATCATCCCATGTTCCCATTAAAATCCCACATTTTAAATTATACACAATATCTATCTATAAGCTAACCAGGGATTCAACTTGGGATTTTTATTTTTAGTTTTTTTTCTTAGGCTAGTAATGTTGTTATGAAATAGAAGGGGGGTTAAAAAGTTCAAGGTGGCTAACAAGGGTAATGTAAAAGGTAGGCTTATTTGGGATAAGTTGAGCTAATAACAATAATGGCCTCAATCATATGCAAACATGTAAAATACACTAAATAATGGACATATAGAAATGGATCAAAGCAAAAGATTGCAATTATAGAGAAGAAAAACACACAAGAAATAAAAATTTATTGGTTAAATAATGTAAACCATGTTTAAATTAAGCTCAAAGCTCAAACAGTGTGTGTTCTTATGGCTCAAAAACCATGTTCAAATGTACAACTTCAAACAAATTTAACACAAAAAAAAATTTTAATAATTTTTTTTAAATTGAAAATTAGTGAAATTTTTTCAAAAATAGGTCCTTTAAAAGGAAATTATTACTTTAACCAAGTGATAACTAAATGCATAAAATCAAAACCAAATATGCAATGCAACAACTATTTTTTTTAATATTCTAAATAAAAAGAAGTTGGTGTTAAGGGTAAGAATTACCTCGGGATGTCAGGTACTGACCGACCCTCCCCACACTTAAAGATCTGCACCGTCCTCGGTGCAGCTAAGTTGACAAGTGGGGGGCGGGGGGGGCGGGTCCGCAACTAGGCTTCTTTGATTCCTTTCTTGCGCGTAGTTTGGGCAGAGCTTTCTTTTACCCTTCTTGGTGGCCATCCTGAAAGGGAAAAAGACAAGTAACTTTTAAAGCTTAAGGGTTGAGGAAGGAAGAGAGCGGAAAGGGGTATAATCAATGCACATATAGAAGAATGACTGTTAACACATTGGTCATGAACTACATTGTGAAAGTTATTCAATGAATTTTTAGCAAGTGCATGTAATGACAATTAAATCAAGATGTTTTATTTGGCATGCTGGAAAAGGCATAGAGCTAGCTTAGATCAAGCATTCCCATGTCCAAGTTAGTATTACTAAGTCTTTCAAAAACAACATGTTTCTGTAGTAACAATTTATAATTTAGTTAATAAAAATATAAAAGGATTTTGTAAAAAGCAAGCATTTTAGAGTGTAGATAGAAAGAATCGAAAATGTCAGCAATGGCATACGGGCTTTTTACAAAAACATAGCAATGCCATGATAAATAATCTATTGGAAAAGTATTAAATTGAAATGCAAGCAACCCTTTTAAAACAGTACTATTAATTTAAAAAAAAAAAAAACCTTTAATAATCACAATCAAAATAATAGAATAATTGACCCAAATAAATTTCTAACACTCAATGATAAATAATGCATGAATGAAAGTATAAATAAAATTAAATGAAATAGAATGGAAGTGAGAGGATGATGGAAGTTAAGAGATGAAAAAGAATCAAGTAAGAAAGGAAGAAGAAGAAGAAAAGATAGAAGAAATAGGATTAGAAAAGAAAGATAAGATAATTGGCGACTGATCTGGATAAGTTGTGCGCCGACAGGCGACGCTGAGCGCTGGTCGCATGTGTGGCTTTAAGTACCGCGCGTGGTGTACGCAGTGCGTTGATAAGAAACATCTAAACGGCGCACGCACACATACGCGTCGGCGCAACTCTCTGTTTTAAATGCATTTTTGCCAAAATCTGGGTGACGCGCGTCGCGTGGTTGAACGCGATCGCGTGAATGGCCTTTCTTTTTAAAATGACGCGGACGCGTGTGGGCACGCTTCGCGTGTGTAGGGCTGGTGCTTCTAGCACATTCAGCCCACGCTCCATCATAACTTTCTGCCATACACCTCTTTAACGTGATTTTTGCAGCGCCACGCGTGCGTCAGTGGGTTGACGGTGCGAGGGGAGGCTATTTTTTCTCAATGACGCGGACGCGTCAAGCCGATGCGTCCGCTGTCGATCAATTTGTGCCAAAGGACGGCCTCCAGCCACGCTCTCAGCGTGACTTCTTTCACATCTCTTTTCTCAAAACGCACTGGTGACGCGGACCCGTCAGGCACTGTGCGTTTTTTAACGTGCAGATTTTTTTTTAGCAAAATTTTTAGAATGCAGTAGTGCAGATGTTGATCAGATGTTATGAATAATTTCAGGTTCAATTAAAATAAAATAAAACTCAAAAAACCTAACCAAAACTAGCACTAGACATTAAAAAACTGAAAAAGGGACGATCATCCATGGTAGTTGTCTCCCACCTATGCACTTTTAGGTTCAAAGTCCTTTAAGTTGGGCATTTGGTGGGAAGCTCCCTGTTAAGGTGGCTTTGTGTTGTATTTCCATCCAAAATCTCCACACAAATTTGTTTGTAACTTCCCAGTACCTCCGGGATCCCAAACTGAGCGCAGAAAGCCTTCAAGTATGTTTAATGCAAGTGAGAAGGCCCAAGAGTGTGTTGATTGCAGAAATGAATTCCGGGGTTAAATTCCTTCTTTTGTACCCGTTCTTCTTGATGATCATTATGAATTCCATCGGGTGACATAGAGTCTGAAATTCTCACGTATAGCGGCCAAACAACTTCCTAGAACCCATTCAGTATTGACTTTACACCAACCCTTGCATTTGCAAACTCCACCACCACGAAAACCATCTTTCCTCCTACTCTTAATGCCACAAAGACTCCTAAGTTGACCATCCAGTCTCCATGTAGCCCATATTTCAAGTGGTATTAGAAAGCTAGGGATTGAATTTACCCACTTGATATGTTAGTGAAGGATGATGGCAACTAGGGGGATGGTATTTTCTAACGAATTTGCAAGCTCCAATCTTCCTTGTGGCTCTTCCTCTGACAACTTCCACCTCTTTGCAAGTTTCTTCAATATCAACCTTTCCTCCTTGGTAGGCTTGCTTCCATTCAACTCGATTCTTCATGCTCACCAAAGGCATGGGAGGCTGGTGCTTCTTCTTCTTTAATCTCCATCTCTGTGATCAACCTCTTCAAAGCTCTTTTAGCCATGATATTCTTGGAGGTGGTACACCTCCTCAAACATCAAATGCAACCGTCTTGGAAGGAGGTCTATGTCTTGACTTTCCCATAGGAGGTTTAGCAGGTCTCTAGATATCTTCAAACCATTTTTTTTATATGTCATCTATTATGGCTTCTCTACTTGTTCATAGTACAAAGCCATGCTTCCCTGTTGTCCACCAGAAGTTTTAGTGTCTCCTTCATGCATACGCCTTCTTTTGATTCTCCACATGTACCATGGAGTACTTTGGTGCTCAGATTGTTGGAGAAGGCTAATTGATTTATAACTCCCCAGGCGGAAAAAAAAAAAAATTTAAAACAACAAATCTTTATTATCCATTTTTTACCCTTGAATTAAAACCACTAAGGGCGTGTGTTATCTGCAATCGGATGGTTGTGTGGGTGGATAGGAGGCGTCATAGGTGTTAGGTAAGAACGAGTAGGGGTGGGCTCATAATAGGAAGGTGGTTCTTCTTGATTCAAGTGCGAGTATGGAGATGCGATGGTGAATATTGAGGTGTGCCATGGTTCTGGGGTGGTTCATATGAGTCAGTATGGGTGGTGGTGGTGTGGTGGATAAGGGATTAGTTGGATCATATGGACAGTGAATGGTTATCGGTGGCTTGTGAATATGGTGGTGTCAAAGCTGTGTTTGAGGAGGTAGTTCAAGGCGTTATGATGGGGCTTGTCGGTAATTACAAGGGGAGTCCACCTATAACTATTTGCTCTCGACATGCATTGGTAAATGGTCTTGTCCATGGTATTTGGGAGAGGTGGTATGTGTTAGCTAAAAGGATTGATCAGATCCTGTGGCTCCATCCATCTTGATTGTTCTGCTGACCTTATACGATGTTCTTGTTATAGCTTCCATTCCTTACAACAGCATTGGAACCAAACTTAAAACAGATAAAAGGGAAACTAAATAACAAATAAATTAAAAAACGAAAATAAAAACAATTTTTAATATTAAAGTTATTAATTGTATATGTGATTATTTGATTAATTTTAAAATTTTGTTTTGAATTTAAATTTGAATTTTAAATTTTTGAGATTGGAAAATTTGAAATTTTGGATTAAATTTTTGCAAATTTGTGTTAATTTATTTTTCAGTGGTATTTTTTTGAATAAGATTTTAAATTAATATTTTTGTTTGAAAAAGAATATGATTTTTGAAAAGGATTTGAATTTTGGAAATTTAAAAAATTAAGATTAAGATAAGATAAATTAAATTAACTAAAAATGAAAAAAAAATTTTTTTAATGCAAATTTTCGAAAATTCAATAAAATAAAGAGAAAAGATATTTTTGAATTAAATGAGGAAAGAGAAAAACAATAAAAATGACACCAAACGAATTAAAAAATTTTTTAAGACAAACGAGAGAAAACATAATAAGAACAACTTGAAATCAAGAAAGACCACAAAGAAACAAAAATTTTTGAAAAATTTTTAATAAACTAATAAAAACAATAACTCTTAATTTACCAAAAAAAAAAAAAAAAATAAAACAAAATAAAACACAAGTAAACAAGAAATGCATATTTACAATAACAATAAATAAGCATATCTTTGCCCAATTTCCCTTGAGCAACGGCGCCATTTTGGACGATGTTTTTGCTATCGGAAAGAAACATAAAAATATGATTCGCGTTGTAAGTATACGTTCTAAACCAAAAACATCCTTTCGCACAAACGTTTTGTTGTCACAAAGTAACAAACTCCCTTTTAAAATGATTAAACGAAGTATTTAAAACACGGGTCGTCTTCTCACAGGAACTGTAGGGAGGTGGTTTCCTTATTTTTCGGTTATAGAGTTTTGTAAATTAGGGGCGGTTTTTGAAAGTAAGGAACAGGTATTTAAGATGACAAGTAAATAAATTAGAAAATATAAAATCTTCTTGGCTAAGGTATAAAAACTGAAACCCTATCCTTTATTCCTTATCAATTGTGATGAGATTGGATTTTTTTTCCACTTTGTTAACCTCTAACTATGAAGAAATCTAAGTGAGTACTAATTATTGATTCCTCAGTCCTAGTCAATCCCTGTGGGAAGACTAGTTTAGAGCGATCTATATCAATTAGTAATCTCCAATTTCAACACTGCTTATTTGATAACTCAAAGCGTCACAATTACTTAACCAGAACCAAAGGGAGAATCTACTCGAATGAAAATAATTCTGGATAAATCGAAAGCATTCATAGCATAAATAAAACAAATCTTATAACTGAAAACCTCAAATTATAATTAAATGGAATATTCAAAATCTAACATGGGAAGAAAGTTCATTAAATTAAATTGGAAAAAATAAATAAAAGAAGAAATAACCTGAAGAAGAAAAATTAAAGTTAAAAGAAATAATAAAGAATCTAAATCCCTTAGGGATCAATCACTAATCTAAATCCTAAGAGAGAGGAGAGAGCCTCTCTCTCTCTAAAACTAACAATCTAATTATGAAAGTGTTGAATTATGCTGATGATCATGAATGATTAATGGATTCTCCCACCTTTTCAGCCTCTAATTCTGTGTTTCTTGGGCCGAAAAACTGGGTCGAAATAGCCAGAAATCGCCCCCAGCGATTTCTGTTACGTTGGCCGCACAAAGTGACGCGGAGGGTCGTTCACGCGTTTGCGTGGGATTGCCGTTTCTGCCAGGTCATGCGTTCGCGCATGTTCCACACATTCGTGTCGTCCGGTGTTCGAAAGCTATGGCAAATTATATTATCAAATCAAAGCCCTGGACGTTAGCTTTCCAACGCAATTAGAACCTGCATCATTTGGACTCTGTAGCTCAGTTATGCCGTTGAGTGCGAAGAGGTCGGCTGAACAGCTTAGCAATTTCTCAACTTCTTGTATTTCCTTCCACTTTTGCATGCTTTCTTTCCATCCTCTTAGTCATTCCTGCCCTATAAACTCTGAAATCACTTAACACAACATATCAAGGCATCGAATGGTAATAAGAGCGGATTAATATTAGCAAATAAAGTCCAAAGAAGCATGTTTCATTCATAGCACAAAATCAGGAAGTAAAAAGTAAAACATGCAAAATAGTATATGATAAGTGAGGTATAAGGAGGGTTGAATGAAAACCACTCAATTGAAGCATAGATAAACAATAAAATAGTTGTTTATCAACCTCCCCACACTTAAAACATTAGCATGTCCTCATGCTAGCTTCAAGAGAAGCTATAGGAGTGAAGGGGAACGGTTTAGAATGTATGAAATCAACCTGTCTATATCGAATGAAACTATATGCTAAGATGTTCTACCTACTTGTCGTTAAAAGTTAAAACCAAGTTTCTCCAAGACAAAAATAATACAAATTTCACAATTCAAATCAGTATTTAATAACAGACAATTAACTTGTGAGAAGAAGCTCATAAAAACAGGGAACATAGAACTCAAGCATTAAACCCTCACTGGTAGTGTATATCACTCTAGTCTTTCAAGTGTATAGGTTAATTCCACTCTACCTCTTCTCTAGTTCATGCTTTCTTAAAACTTTGTTCTTTCATCTAACAATCAAAAAAATATTTAACATTATCAAGCAAACATCATGAGGTCTTTTTAGGGTTTTAATGGGGCTGAGGTAAAGGTAAGATATATGGTTATGGCCAAGTGAGCTTATATAAAGTGAATCCTTGATTAGTTCTAAGATCTCACCTTAACATATACATACTTTTATATTAATTTAAAATACTTTACCTAGCTACCCAAATTTTTCCCACTTTTGGTTTGCCCCCCAAGTAATCAAACTTATTTTTGAATTTGTGTCCCATGTGCATTTGATTCTTTTTATTTGGGGTAATATTATTTTTTCTTCTCTTTTTCTTTTCTTCTCTTTTTTTTGTATCCCCTTATTTAATAAACTTAATTTTTTTTAATTGCACATGGTAATTTAATTTATTTTTATTTCACATGCAGCATGCTTCCCCAAATTTTCAAATAAACTTATTCAATAATTTCCTACTTTTCATATTCTATCCCATGTTCCCATTAAATTCCCATACTTAAATTAGTACACAATATCTGTCTTAAGCTTACCAAGGATTCAACTTAGGGATTTTTATTTTGTTTTTACTTTATTTTGTTTTTCTGCTTATGGCTAGTAATTTGGCTAAGTAGAATAAAGGGGTTTTAATAGGGTGATGTAAAAGGTATGCTTATTTGGGATAAGTTGAGCTTATAACAAAGTAATGGCCTCAATCATATGCAAGCATTGTAAATACACTTAAATAATGACAATATAGATTGGAACAAAGCAAAGATTGCAATTATAGAGAAGAAAAACACACAAGAATAAAAAATTTTATGGTTAAATAATGTAACCATGTAAATAAGCTTCAAAATCTCATTAGGTAGTGGTGTTGTTCTTTTGACTCAAAAACCATGTCAAATACAACTTTCAAACCAAATTAACACATAAAATTTTTAATAATTCTTTTTTAATTTAAATTTAGTGAAAACAAAAAATTTTTCAAAATTGGGTTCTTTAAAAGAAATTTATTACTTTAACCATGTTGTAACTAAATGCATAAAAATCAAACAAATATGCAAATGCAACAACTATTTTTAACAAGAAAAATTAAACATTGATTTTAAAATATGAAGTAAACTAAACCCATGGAAGTCAGATATCAAACCGCCCCACACTTAAAAGATTGCACCGTCCTCGTGCATGCTAAGATGTACAAGTGGGCGGGCCGTCATTCCGCAGCTAGTGGCTCTTTTATTCCTTTCCTTGCCGGTTGTTTGGGAGTAGGCTTTCTTCTTTACCCTTCTTGGTGGGCCATCCTGAAAAGGGGAAAAAGAAAGTAAACTTTTTAAAAGCTAAGGATTAGAGCAAGTAAGAGAGCGGGAAAGGTGATAACATCAATGCCACGAAATAAAGAAGGAATGACGTTAACACATGGTCATAGACTACATGTGAAAAGTTCATCAATAGAAATATAACAAGTGCATGTTATGGCAATTTAAATGCCAAGATGTATTGGCATGCCGGCAAGGGCAGGAGTAGCATTGATCAAGCATTCCATGTCCAAGTTAGATTATTCAGAGTCTTTCAACACTAACAAACATGTTTGTAAAAACAATTATATTTAAGTAATAAAATTTAAAAAGGGATTTGTGAAAGGCAAGCATTAGAGTTGTAGATAGAAAGAAATCGAAAATAGTGCATAATTGCCATACGGGCTTGTTCACAAACACATAGCATGCATTGAAATATATCTATTGAAAGTTAAATTTGAACAGGCAAGCAACCCTTTAAAAGTAATATATAATGTCTCAAACAATTCCTTTAATAATCCACAAAAATTATAGAAAATAATGACCCAAATAAATTTCTTAACACCAAATGAAAATAATGCAATGAATGAAAGTATACAAATAAATTAAATGAAATAGAATGGAAAGTGAAGAGGGATGAAGAAGCTTAAAGAGATGAAAAAAAGAATCCAAGTTAAGAAAAGGAAGAAGAAAGAAGAAAAGATAGAAGAAATTAGGTTAGAAAAGAGGAAAAGATAGATAATTTGGCACTAAATCTCGAGCAAAGTATGAACTATTATATATTGCTGGAAAGCCAAGTATGTCTACTTTCCAACACAATTAAGAGCGCACCAATTGGGCTTCTGTAGCTCCAGAAAATCAACTTCGGTGTGCAGGGAGGTCAGAATCCAACAGCATCTACAGTCATTTTTCAGCCTCTGAATCAGATTTTTGCTCAAGTCCCTCAATTTCAGCCAGAAAAGACCTGAAATCACAGAAAAACACACAAACTCATAGTAAAGTCCAGAAATGTAATTTTTATTTAAAAACTAATAAAAATATCATAAAAATTAACTAAAATATACTAAAAACTACCTAAAAACAATGCCAAAAAGCGTATAAATTATCCGCTCATCAAACCTCCAGTAATAACCCGCCAAACCTAGAAAACTTTTAATCTCTATCACAGAAGCTGGTTGCCCCATATTCATTACCACCTCAACTTTAGCAGGATCCACAGCTATTCCTTGCTTGCTCACTACGTGATCAAGAAACTTCACCTCACTCTTCCAAAACTCGCATTTAGATAACTTGGCGTACAGTTTTCTTTCCTTCAAGTTTTGTAGCAGAATCCGCAAGTGATCTGCATGCTCTTCTTCAGTCTTAGAGTAAATAAGAATGTCATCAATGAAGACGACAACAAACTTATCCAGATACGGACAAAAAATTATCTTCATGTAGTCCATGAATATTGCTGGAGCATTGGTTAACCCGAAAGACATTACTATGTACTCGTAGTGACCATAACACGTTCTAAAAGTAGTTTTCGAAATGTCTTCACCTCTAATCCTTATCTGATGATACTCGGATCGCAAGTCAATCTTAGAAAACACATCGTCTCCTTGTAAACTTCACAAACCCAATTTTCATATAAAACAAGTTCAAAATAATTTGAGGGTCCAGAAGTCGAGTGATAAATCCATATTTGACGATAAATTTTGGATTGATTTGAGTGGATTTCATCACATAAAATCACACTTAATCACTAAAATAGCATACTTTTGTGTTTCTCCCTAAATTGAGCTTAATTGTGAAAACATGCTATTTTGTGTTTATTTTGATCAATTTTATTCCACTTTCATTCTATTTGATGCCTTGATGCTTTTGATGAGTGATTTCAGGTGTAAGAGGTAGGAATGGCTTGATAAGAGTGGAGGAGAAGCATGCAATAGGGAGAAAACATGAAGAAAACAAAGGAGAAGCATATAGTGGAGTGTGCGTACACACAACCTACTATGCGTACGCACAAGAACCATAAAGCCATGTGTGTGTACGCATAACATCCTGTGCGTACACACAAGTGAAAGATCAGCAAGTGTGCGTACCCACACGTCTGTGCGTACGCACAAGTCCCAGCACGTGACTCACTTAATGCAAATTGCTGAGGGCGATTTCTAGGCCTCCATAGCCCAGTTTTGGGACTTTTAGCATCATGTAGGTCATTTTCAAGAGAGAGAAGCTCTCCCTTCTCTCTAGAATTAGAGTTTCTTAGCTTAATTTCTTTGTAATTTCTCTTTTTAATTCTTCTTTTCATCTAATTTCTTCTACCTTTCTTTGTTCTATTGCCTTAATTTCCTTAGTTTATCTTGTTAATTTCTCAATTTTGTCACTTTTATGTTTATGGATACTCTTGTTAATTTTACTTTCAATTAATGCAATTTATGTTTTCATGTTAATTGTTGCTACTTTTAATTGTTATTGTTATTTTCTTACTTTTGGTATCTTTAGAATTTATTTTCATTGCATTTTAATTTGATTCTATTTTCATGCACACCAAGTGTTTGATAAAATGCTTGGCTTAGTTTTTGCTTAGTTTTTCACACTCTTGGTTGGGAATTTGGGTGATTGGGTGAACTTGAGTTGTGGTGTCCATTCCACATTGTGTTAGGATTGTTAGTTGATTTGGTTTCCACTAACTCTAAGCCTTCCATTAATAGAGTTGGCTAGGACTTGTGGATTGGGATCCGATAAACCACTATTTTATGGTTTATCTTATGCTTAATTGAGTGGTTTTCATCAACTCTTTACCCACTTATTCATACTATTTGCATGGTTTTACTTTTTTCTTCCTGATTTTGTGCTATGATTGAAAACATGCTTCTTTGGACTTATATTTGCTAATATTAATCCGCTCTTATTACCATTCGATGCCTTGATATG